>JAXQKB010000017.1:0-167533 GCA_037042295.1 Irpex sp. Y119-03
GCCGTTGCAGGCAGCTGCTGTCTCGCGTAGCTGGATTCCATCACCCGATGTTGCCCTAATAAAGTAAGTAGGGGGGGCCCCCCCCCCCCCTCCGGAGTTTCAAAATTTGTGAGGTTGGTGTCGAAAAATTTTGTTTCGCCCCCCTCTTGGTAGCAGGGAAACCAAATACCGAAACCAAATACCGTGACCGTGGTCCGTGACAGAGCTGTCAGTGACGTCGCTGAGGCGCCATTACTCGGCAACTTGCGTAGGTGATCGCGGCACGTGCCGGCCGCTGATGGCTCGGCGCTTAACTACTTGTCAGACTCAACTTCAACACTTGGAGGTTTCGAAAGTTCATTCCTGCAACTTGCAATACGACTTGCACCATCCTCGGTAGTACCAGCGCCACGAACATCTAGTTTCAAAGTGTTGAAATAAATTAAAGGTGCGTTAAGATAATTGATTGCGGTTATAAAGCCTGTTGCTCAGCCATCGTAGTGTTTAGAATAGCTAATGTGTGCATCTCTTGTCACATACGGCGTAGGACACCCAGCATCCAGTACTTTCGATACCCGTATCGACTAGTCTGACGTTTGTATTGCGACGAAGAATCCGACCAGTTGCGAAGAAGCGTAATGCTATGCATAGCACGACAAACTACATGAAGGCGCTGCAACTGCCGCCGAGAACATTCTAATGAAGAGGGACGAGTACTTACGAATGGCTAAACATCCGATATCGGTCTATCAGCTTATCCAAGCTCATCATGCCTGAGTACGTATAAATATGGCCCATTCATACCTTCGCCTTACAGAAACAAAATGCCGGCCATCCAAGCCCCCGCTACAGTCCTGGTCACAGGAGCAAACGGCTTTATCGCTGCGTGGATAGTCAAATACCTTCTCGAAAATGGTTACTCTGTTAGGGGGACGGTACGGAACAAGGAGAAGGCGGCTTATTTTACTACTTTATACGAGGATGCAGTAGATTCTGGACGCCTGGAGTATTACACGGTGCCTGACTTCCTGGCACCTGGGGCGTTCGACGAGGCCGTCAAGGGTGTCGATGCCATCATTCACACAGCAACTCCTGTAACTCTCAAAGCAGACGACCCAGAGGGTAAGCTCCATTTATAGCCACGCCTGGCGTTTCACTGCAGCTAACTCATCATCAAATCCCGACAGAACTAATTCAACCCTCTGTCAAAGGAACAATCGCCATACTCGAGTCAGCTCTGAAGGAGGGGTGAATACCGTGTTGTGTGTGGCTATATCTGTAGTACTGACATGGTTCTAGCGGATCACGCCTGAAGCGTATCATCTACACGGCCTCCAACGCTTCGATCTTCGACTCGTTTGACCCCAACCGACCAAGCGTTGTCGATGAGACTAACTGGAATGAGACAAGTGTTCCAGATGTTCGCGCGAAAGGACGTAACGCGCACCAGCTCGCCAAATACCGTGCCTCCAAGGTTCTCGCCGAACGAGGTGCGTATCATGAGTTTCCTTCAAAACCGCTTTACTCTGACAATCAGTCGTCATCTCGGTGTAGCATTGTGGGAGTGGTACGAACAACACAAGTCGGTAGTCTCATGGGACATCACCGCGATCCATCCCCCTCTCGTCATAGGCCCTCTGGTACAGAAGTACTCCGCCTTAAAGGACATTAACGAGAGCAATCTTGTGTTCTACGACTACATTCTCAGCGGAAAGAAGTCGCCCGAAGAAGTTGCAGCGTGGCAGCTTGCTGTGGTGGACGTTAGAGACGCAGCTCTCGGACATATCCGCGCACTTGAGGTTCCTGAGGCTGGTGGCGAGCGGATCATAGTCAGTGCTTGGCAGGCTGTGACACAGGATTTCTGTAAGCGGACCTCTCCGTTCCTCTTTGTGTCCTTTCGTGCCTTTCTGACGTCTAGTTTGTGCAAAGTCGATATCATTAACGAGCTGAAGATCCCAGGTTTCAGTGTTCCTGTAGGAACGCCAGGGAGCGGCAAGGACTTCAGATATAGGACAGTAGTTAGCAACGAGAAAGCCCGTCGATTGCTCGGCTTACAGTTCCGTGATAAGACCGAGGTTACAAAGGACCTCTTGGATGAATTTACCAGGTTAGATCGAGGCGATGCCTAAACCTGTTGGGTAGTAGAGTACGTGCATCCGATACGAAATGGCTACATTCGAAGAAAGTTGCATTCTCATCAAATATTCCACAGGCGCTATCACTTGATGGAATTCGATGTACCGGAGAACCCGCACAATGTCAGCTTTTCCATCTGTTAGTTCAAACTGTCAGCGTTTCAGTCTTGCTATCTGCTCTATCGGCACCGTTCTAGGGGATCTACGACATACACAAATAGGCAGTGGTCGATGAAAAGCAAGAACAACCATTAGTTTTCATCCCAGCACCTTGTGCAAGTTTAATCTCGCCCATACGGCAGCATCCGTATAGGAACGACAAAGGTGGATACTCAACAAACTCTTAGCGTTTGAAGACTCATTTGCCTGCTCGAGATGTCCAGATGTAGCGACTGTTGTACCGTCCAAGAAATTTTGTGACCATGTACCAGGCGCTCAGAACTCGTATGTCCATTCTCACTAGCACAGCGTAAAGCGACACTATAGTGAGTCCAATCAGACAAATGACCAGGATGAAGTGTTCATATGAGGATCGATGGGTTTATTAGAAGCACTCAGGAAACATTAAGTCAGGCCTCGTGGCCCGCTTCGTTATGCGCATGCGACTGGATCTGACTAGGGCCCTCAATGCCCCCGACCAGGTAACGCTGGCTTCTTGCGCTCAGAGGTTTCTGTACGGCCTCAACGGAAACGGGTGAGAACAATCATTAATCAACTGCGGTATTCTGGCGCTGACGACGAGTGTCCTGTTGTATGTTCGGTGCCGAGAATTGGGTTGGGAGTTAGTCGCTTGTCCGTTTGAGCGCGACCAGTGACTTGATGACTAATGATTTTGCGGTTGTGTGCCAAACGGAGACGAAACAGGTCGTTGGAAGTGGGAAGATCTACCGAAGGCTTTATTGTGAGTACTTCTCGAGATCTCTCATTGTATCAGAGTCAGCTAATGCCCTCTAACCACTCTTGTCGTCACTCGAGCTGAGGATGAGGGCTCTGAAAACAGGCCAGAAGGGAGCCTCGAGCTGCCCGCTGTAATCATGCTTCGTCCATAGCAGCGTCTGCTGATCCAATGTGGTGCTCTGCAGTTCATTCGACAGCTATGTCGTCGAAGCTCCAGCACGGAGAATGCATACCTGTGGCGGTGGAAGGCGGTGAACTTGACATACTCCGGGAACATTGATCACATTTATGTTTTTAGGTTACGTCGGGAAAGGAGGTTTTTTGGAGCAGATCGCAGCGGAGTCGATCGTGCAACGTAGCACTAGCCATGTTCTAGTCCCTCTGATGTGTGCGAGGGATCCAGGCAGGTACCAGTATAGATTACGTAGACTCAAGGACTGAAGTCGAGGAAGAAGATGCATTGCGTACGGTCCTTTGACCAGGGGCGTCTCATACCCTGAGCCAAGTCCCGCGAACTTGGTCGTCAAAGAGCTTCTATCGGCGTAGGGCGAGCGTGGGCGCGGTGCATGAGGTAACTGGCACATACTAGGTCGCTTGTAATAACAAACATTGTCGGACATTGACGTCTGACAAAACCATGTAGGTCTTGTCACTTCCCAGGCCACTGTGCTGATCATAACCTTGATCGGCGGCTCGCTGTACAGGAAAGACTAGGTCAACACCAGAACACAGGATATCATTGTGGAGCCTTGCGACGGTGCCTTAAGGCGCCAGTAATCTGTGGACGCGCTCGCATACCAGTAGCAGGTAATGACATATAAAAGCCGTTTAAGAAGGTATGTACAGCTCAATTCCCTGAACTTGAAGCCGCCGCCCCTGGTCCTCCCCATCGTCATGAGCAAGATCCAGCGGTCCGCCCCAAGCCACGAACACTTCTCTATCTTCTCTGGCAGATGGTTTTCATTCATGTTCTTTACGAACGTTGTGCTGCACTGTCTTCAAGTCGGTGGCCTTGCGTTCCTAGTAGGGCGCCACATTCAAAATAGGCCACTGGTATCGTTAAGCGATGGAACAGTACCCAGCTTGTTGTCTTTGAAATTCAATCTTCTACCGAGTGTAGTCTTCAAGGTATGTCAGACCCTGTATTTCGTCGATAGTCTCGATACTGATTCGCGGCTCCGGGTATAGGTCTACGGCATAATACTCGCGTTTTTGACTCAGTCGCTCACGCTAGAACGAGAATCTCTGAGTAAGCAGACCCTCACCGATATACACGATAAGACTTCGGCTTGGATGGGCGAACTCAAGGCGACCACCGCTCTCCTTCATCAACATTCTGCCAAGAAAGGCACATTTTGGCGCATTGGATTTGTCTTGCTCTACCTGATATGCATCACTGTGCTAAGCACGGCTGCATCGTCTATCGTGGCATACGTTTGGGTACCTGGAGATCAAACATTTACGAACATCACATACCTGTTCCCTAACGTTACTACGGATGAGTAAGATTCGATATATCTGTCATACATTCACAAGCTCATATGCCAACAGTATCAAGGACGCCTACCCAATTTTAAGCGTGCTTCCAGTGATGGATGTATTCCAAGTGGCAGCGGTGGGTGGCGTCTTTGACAACCTTGTCTTTGACCCCCCATTCGCCGTGGACACGATTATCAACGGGATTGCAGCGGTTAGGTTCGACGTTAACTGCCAGGCATTGAAAGATGCACATCAATCAGGCCCAATACGAATGAATGCCACCACAGACAGTGTCACGTTCCCCTTCCACGTCGACGACACAATACAAGACGTCGAGTTCAGTCTAGGTATGTGATCCTCAGCAGCCGCGCTTAAGACATAATTAATCAACGATGTAGGAACAAACCTCCTTACCATCGTTGGAGCCAATCTAACGGACAACGGACAAGACTTATCGCCACTGCCCACCCTCCTGCTCGCGTCCACAGTACCGATATCCGACTCGGATAATAGCACACTGGCAGCTAGATCAATGTCAGTAATTAGTCCCCCACTGGCGTTTCCTAATTGTCAGGACCAGAACTGTCGTGAGTTAGCAGTAACGACTGTTTCCCGAGTTAACTGATCACTAATACGTATACCATGTTCCCGGAATTAGTATCATATTCGCAAGTGCAAATTTTAGCCTGCGATATGGCACCCGCGTACCTGAATATATCAATCGACGGATCGGATGGGTGGCCAGTTCATGCCAGGGAACTGTTGAATCTCAACTATACTTGGTCGGAATGGACGGGCCCTCCCAGTGTACCCCGAGACTTGGTACATACAACGGTGTGTAGACCTCCTGCAGACTCCCCAGTGCCACTTAATCATCTATCTCAACAGCTCGGGGCATTCGTTAGTCAGTCTCCTGCCAGCAATACAAAGTATAACCTCGTCTTCGTCAACAATAGTGCCAGAGGTGTTTATACGCAGACCCTACTAGAGGAGTAAGCTGCGTCATGAACGAATGCCTCATCTTTCTCACATGTCTTCGACAGAACATTGATGGAGATTCTTGGTGTTGAGGATGTAGAAGATCCATGGACCTCTCTCTATCTTTCTGATGTTAACCTTGCGATTGGAAGCGCATTAGCCACAGTTTATTGGAGAGGTATTGAGCTTAGCTACGCAAAATTGCGGCGCTGTTATTGACAGTTACTTTTGCTCGTAGCCATGTTGACGCTTAGCAACACACATCCTCCCCCCTCTAAGCTGGCCGATGGCACTGCCAATGCTCCCCGAGATGGGTATAAAATTCTAGTAAGTTTAGTACCTTTATTCAAGCCGGAAGTATATGACGATGCTAACATCCACTCAGGTGAACACCTACACAGTACGTCGTCGTATTAACGGTGATTTATTCGGTCTATATTGCTAACCTTCATCCCAGCCATACATATCACTTGTTATGTCTGTCATAGCACTGATGCTCGCTGTTATTCTGACCTGGCCTGCGAAAGAATCCAGCCAAGCAAGAAAACGGAGGCAATCTGTACCTACGGACCTCGGAGTACTTCAAATGTTTTGGTTGTTCTGCAACGCCCAGCAGAACAGCGGCGACAGGGCGGTAGATCCTAATGACATCAAAGGCCTACAAATGTCTCAACTTCGGCAGACGGGGGAGCAGATCATCGTCAATCCACTAGGGCAGACAGATGACAGGGAGCAGGGCACTGGGTCCACCGACGAAGCGACGACGCTGCGGGTTGCTTTAGCCCCTATCTCTTCTGCCTCTGACTGCAATCATACCAAGGCTGTGGTAGAACAACAGGAGAAATTGGGATCGTCAAGGCCCGGGCTTTGGAAGAGGTTGACGAGTTGGAGGCAGGTGAACAAAATCATCCACATACATAATGACAGGGCGGTTTAACTGACTCCTTCAATCCTATCTCCAGTCTGCTGCAACATTAGCCCCGGGCCAAAAGGAAGATGAAGGATCCGTTGAAACCTGAACGATGATTCGAGTCCATATACCAGTATCACGGAGCTCACGCCTCCTTGATTGTCTGTATTCGAGTTGTTTATCCTTTTTTCGCTGTCCCTGCAAGCCATCTGTTTACTATGCGTCTAACTAGTATTGAGTTTTGCCTAATTCTATTAGCATTTATGTTGATGTACAGTCATGCAGGCGGCGAGTAAACACGTTTAGTATTTTAACACACCCGGTTTCGTGCCAGTGATACGTAGAGTTGCGTTCAAGTTTACTGAATCTGTCCAATTGTGATGAGTTCAGCTATAGTACTTAGGTTTGTGGCCAAAGTTGTGGCAAGGTGGGCAGCGTAAGTATTCGGGTCTCATATAATGTCACGATATCGAGCTGGCGAACGTGTGACATGTGCATTTGTCACTGGCGCACCGTTACGAATATTCGGCCGTTGTCACACCCATGATCGAGCCGCCATGCGGGATTATCGAGGCAGCGCATACTCGAAAGGGCCGCCCGCGGCGGCGTCAGGTCTTGCTCCAGCTTCATGTATCAAGTATTTATCGCGAACGTTAATCAATTCTTATCCAAAATTCAGGACTGAGGACAACTTCGACGCAAATCAAGGGCTGTATATTTATGACGTATAGACTTAATACTAATAACTCAGGCAGCCGGCGTCCTACCGAGTTATAGACGTCAGGTACGTTGCGTGTAGTCTCGCATGCATAATCGACATACAGCTGTGGCGCGGTTTCTTTGTGGTGGAAGGGCCAGCTGTGACATCAACGCGAGCTGCTGGGTGAGGCCGTTTCTTGGGACTCGTGGGTGTGGGCGCCCTGCGTGCAGTACTCGAACCTCGACGATGATCATAGGAATTGTCTTTCCGCGCTGGGGATCTTCTGAACCATTGACGTGAAATATTGGACTTCACGAGCACGTCGGCGCCCCGCAGTTCTGACTGCCAAGCACGGGGTGGAAAGGGAGACCCGTCGACGTCGAATGCGGGGAACGCCGGGGAAAGGGACTGGGCTTTCGCAAGCATGGTTTCAAATGCACCGCGAGCTGACAACGACTCGCACAGTCAGTTGTCCATTGACCACTTAGTACCTACAATTGAATACGTAAAACGTCAACCGGGTTAAAGTCCTTCGCAAAATATTAAGGAAGATCTCGATGACCTTGACAAAGAAAGAGACTTTCAGCAGTAAGGCACTAATACTTGTACAGCAGACGCTCACTGATCGAGTGAATAGCCGGAGCCATTCGCCTATTACGATGGGATGCAAGGGGCTGCGCAAGACTTGAAGAGGTGGAGATTACTGTTAGTGGAGCATTCAGTGTGAAAGATGAACAGACACTACGGGATTTTGTAAGTGGATTGCCAGCGTCGACGAAGTTGAATGTGCAAATAGAGATAATAAGTGAGACGGAGTAGAAGACAAGAAGAAAGTCGCGAGTAGCAGGGAACGGACAATAATCTACTCACACTGGCAGCACCGTGACATGAGAATACTTATGTGGCAACAACTTGGAAGAACCTGGGGTGACATTAATTAAATTGAACCGCTCTCGAAATATCATGGTTGTGATTACGGGCTTCATACACATTCTTCAACGTTATTAACCGTTTCCTAACTCGGGGGCTGCGAATAGTACGAGGAAGTTACGGGAGGAATATTGAATATCGAGGGCCGGGCCAGAAATGGAACGAAGTCTAACGAAGTCGCTGACAAAGCTTATCTAGCGCCCACGTAGACGCGTATCGTTATCCAAAGTGTGAAGCTTGCTCAAGAGCAAGAATTCACCTGCGATAACCAACAAGGGCAGATCTGACTGACTTGACTCACTGTCTTCGTTCCTGACCACCACATCCAACGTTCTTGTCAAAGACCACCATGAGCTTCGCTCAGATTACCCCCCAACAGACCGCGTTGTACCTGCGCACACTGCCTGCGATCCGAGAACGATGCTCTCGCGTACATGCATTGGCAAAAGAGGGAAAGCTGCAGTACTTCGAGTATCATCCAGAGAAAGAAGATAGTGTAGCAGACTTCTGCATCGACATTATAAAGGTACGCAGCCACCCGTCCACTATTGTCATAGATCTGATGATGCTCTCTGTATCCAGCGAGATTTTAGCACGGACTTTGCTTCGGTATGTTCTCATTCACATCAGAGTGATCAGCATTTCATTGATGTGCTGGCATACAGATCCCACCCCATGGACGATGGAGACATCTCGACGCTGGACGGGCTCGCGTCGAACCACTCATCGAGCAGTGGAAAGCGTCTCCCAACCCACCATCAGAGAAAGAGATCGCGCGTCGTCTCATTGATTTGTTCCTTGTATCAGTTCTCCTGGACGCTGGGGCAGGAAGTGCATGGTCCTACCATGAAGCCGCCTCTGGCCAGTCATTCAGTCGATCTGAAGGCTTGGGTGTAGCAAGTTTTGTTATGTTCGAGCAAGGCTTCTTCTCAGGGGACAAGTCGAACCCTTATCAAGCTGATGGTACTTATCTACTGGTCTCTTATCATCCCTCAATGTCCTTTGCTGAAACCTGTAATCTTACGCCGAATATAGCCGAAGGACTTGCTCGTGTGTCGCAAGAGAAGACCGCATCAGCAATGCAAGTCAGCGCAGAGAACCCAATGGTCGGAATCGAGGGCAGGACATCTCTCCTCAAGAACCTGAGTGTGGCCCTAAAAACCAACCCAACTTTCTTCGGTCCCAGCGCACGACCCGGCGGTCTCGTTGGTATGGCTCACATCTTACTTGTCATCTCACATTCTGATATTATATCAACATAGACTTCCTCGAGGCGGAATCAATAACGGACGGCTCTACACGGGTTGTACCCGTAGCGTCACTATGGGCTGCTCTCATCGAAGGTCTGGCACTCATATGGCCTGCACGACTGACACTTGGTGGCGTTCCTCTCGGAGATGTATGGCCCTGTAATGCACTGAAGGCCAGCGCTGCTATCGAAGGAGATGAGCTTGTTCCCTTCCACAAACTCACCGGATGGATCACGTACAGTCTTATCGAGCCCTTGCAAAAGATCTTGGGGTGGAAGTTCGACGGGATTGAAGACATGACAGGCTTGCCTGAATACCGGAATGGTATGTGGTTCATGGATTGTGTAGAACTTAAGCTAAGGTAGAAACTACCATACAGGTGGACTACTCGTTGATCTCGGCGTACTTACTCTGAAACCTGATGCGCTTCCAAAATCGGTGTATCCCGATCCTCAATCAGGAATACCTCGTATAGTGCCCTCGCATCCCGCGATCGTCGAGTGGAGAGCTTTGACTGTCATTGAACTGTATGTCGTTCTTCCGTGAAAGCTAAAATCCAAGTAACATCTGCTCATTGTCGTTGCCGTAGGGACCGCATCGCCGACATCATCCGTACAAAGCTCGGTCTTTCGAAAGATCAGCTCACGCTAGCACAGGTCCTTGAGAGTGCGACATGGAAAGGGGGACGAGAGATCGCAAAGCAGAAACGTCCCGCTACTGGTGGGCCTCCCATCGACATTGAGAGCGATGGTACTGTGTTTTAAGGGCGAGTTGAGTATCAATGTCCGTTGGTCCAGATAGGATGTCGATCATCTAGGCACAATCCATCACATTAACATACTATAAGGGACGAACGTGAGACACAGCAGTGAGAATACATAACCCGTCTGAAGTAGAGTTCGTGCGAAATATTAGATGATCATGAAGAAACAGAAGGGTCGAAAAAGAGTAACTGTACAATTAAGTAGTAAGCTTGAGATGCCGGGCAAGCCTGATGGTGAGGACGAAGGCCACGATGGCAGAGATGCCACCGAGACTGTGGAGGCAAAGCGTGAGTTGGATGACGGATCTTGTTGATGTCGATCGAGGACATACCGGAAGACGTAAGCGTAAGAGTTTGGCCCGCCGCCTGAAGGTCCAGGACCTTCTCTCACTATTATCTCGGGCATGGTCGAGTTCCCACCAGGTGGCGGAGGCTCTAAGACCTCACCAGCACCTGTGATGGCGAATATGATGGAGGATATACCTGTGATGATAAACTGTGGTATGACGATGAAGACGTTGTGTATTCCCTGCAAATACAGATATGAGGGCATGAGCGAGGAGCAATGAAGAGCACTATTGGTATCACTTACGAGAATTATTCCGGCCTTGGCAGCCAAGTTTCCATCCTTTGATTTGTTATTATGGAGCATTCCATCCTCTAAATGACTTCCTGATACACCTGCACCGTGAACGTCTAGATGACTCATTCGCGCCGAGTCGTTTTGCATGAGAGACCCGTATTTGTGTTTGTGCTGATTTCGATCTTCATCCATTGAGGCTGAGGACCGAAATGAGCGAACCTCGTCTTCGAGGTGCTCATCTCCATCCTCATCATTTCCTACAAGGAACTGTCGTTCCGGATCGTGCGCTTCCGACCCGGCTTGAGATATTCGTCGGGAACGAGTGTCGTCTAGGAGGATGGAAGCTGCGTCCTCGTCACCTTGCTCCGACAAAATGGCATCTGCGAGCTACCCATTCCCACCGTACGTTCAGCCATAGCTCAAGCACGTCAATCTGTCTCACATACCAGAGCAAATGGAGCCCATTGTGTGACGGCCCATGAAAAGCCTGAAAGCGTTGTGAAGAAGGTGGCGCCAAAAACACCCGAGTAAAAACTATATAACTGGTGTCAGTCCCCCGTTAGAATAATCAAATACGCTTACTCACAATGTAGCGAGCATGCATATCGCGAATACGAGATGCGATGCGGCCCACAACGATGTAAGGTGCACTTTCAGTTTATTGAACCATCTGATCCAAATATTTTGCGGAGCAGCCGACAATGTTTCCTGCATTCGGCGGCGACTGCCAGCCTCCGCGACGAAGAAGGGTAAGAGAATACTCGCTATCAAGCTGAGAACGGCGTTGTAGAACATTGCCCGTGAACCTAATCGGGTGCCCTCCGCTAAGGCTGTCTCAGTGTCAAGCTCTGGATGCGACCGTTTGTGAAGTTCCGCAATAAACTCGGTCGTATTGAAGAGAAGTGGAAACCATCCTAACCAGGCGCTGAAGGATGTCTGTTAGAATCGGAAGCGCATTCTTCGCATTTGAGCCTCACAAGAATTGGATCACACACTGAATATGCCATGAGAATGACAGAAACGGTGACAGGGATGAAACGTACTATCTGGAGAATTGCAGGAGGAAGAGTTCTCGCGTTGATCCAGATCTCCTTCATCTCGTTGAGAAGTCCTTTCTTCTGTGAACTTCATGCTATCAGTGTACTAGCTCACGGGTATGCTGGCACAACATACTGTGAAGACACAACTACCCGTTCCTTGACGTTCACCGCAGTTGTTATATGTGCTGCGATGAGTAAGAAGGAGCCCACCACCGACAACACCTCCAGCTCAGTATCGCCAAGAAACGGCAATACCTTTGTCATATCAACGTTTCCGCTTTACAAAACCAATGAGCCTATGAAGTGGATGATGAGTTGAGGTGAATGCTTACATGAAATATCCAGCCACACTACCAACGCCCAACATTCGAGCAGCCCAAGCATTGCCATCGGGCTGATCTTTGGGCGGAAGTGTATCGACTAATAAGGCTCGATCGACTGCCTGTACTATTTTTGAACATATCAGTATATTGTGGGCATCTGCTAAAAGTATACGTACCTGCGTTTATTGAGAAATCAATACCGAATATTGCCAAGATCGCGAGCCATGTCGTCAGTATATTGTTCTACTGACAGTAACATTTAGTAAATGCCGGATCATGACTTCAGTCAGGTGGGCCACGCACTGCTACTGAACCGGACGATGTGAAGATGGTGGCGAATGGTCGCGTGAAGCCAAGCAGGAGCATAGCAGTAGTACAGATGAGGGCACCGACAAGCATATATGGCCTTCGCCGACCAAAGCGAGACGTCGAGTTATCGGCAAGGACACCTGACTTGCGTCATAAATATGTGCAGAAGTCAGAGACAAGCAGAACACACCGATGAGAGGCTGCACGACGAGCCCAGATATGGGTCCGGCCAGAAATACCATTGCAACAGCAGACTTGGTTAGACCCAACGACAGAAGATACGGGGTACCTGAGCAGTTCAAGTATGAAAGAGAGCTCAAGGAAAGAAGTTGAGCTGCGTACCATAGGACATCTCCACAGACCATAATACCTGCACACCAAGTAGCCCAACGGTTATTATAGGCAGTTGAAGCCACCGCGGTCCTTGAATCTTGGAAACACCGACAAGATGAACATCCTCGTTCTGTGGTTCCCCATCCCCGGCTACGGGCAATGCAGCAAAGCCTGTCATGAGCAGTCCTTGGTATACTGGGTGGATTTGAGCGTGCTACAGTGGTTCATCCAGCTGGCGACTATGCTGTGGGGGACGTAGGGCCTCTGAACGTCGTGGTCGTTCGCAATAGGTGGTTGCTGTCTGTCGAGGAGTCTGCGCTGTGTCGCGCGTGGATGGTGTCATGCTAGTCTGAGGTGGCCAGCGCTCTTATTGGAAGCTGCGCGACTTGGCGCATCAATTGATGCGCCATCGTGCTGGTTGCTTGAAGATAAGCGCTTGGGTCTTTGCAGACAGTGTGCGCTGTCCGTAGATTCTTCGCTTCCCCCATCGTCTTCCCCCCCCTGGAAACTCTTATAACCGTTTAGCGACCAAGTCTGATTAACCTGGTTTGCAATGTCTCCTCAAACGCAGCCTGCACATTCCAGGGCGGCCGTGGTACGTATTATCCCTGCCACGCCACTTGTATATACTAACTTAACGCTCCCTGCGAAACAGATTGGGACAGTCGTATTCTATTTGGTCGCTGCCTTGGCTGTAAGTCTTTCGAATTGCTATTTTATACTCGCCTTCTGACAAGCGGATCAGATGGTAGTGGCGTAAGTCGTCTGACTTCTACGGCTGTGTGGGACCCCGTCTAATCATGAGTCGCCAGTAATAAATGGGTACTGAATGACACAACAGTGCCACTATTCTTCCTGTTCATGCAGCTCGCCATAGCTGTTGTGCTATTTTTGGCAGCTCATGTTCTACGGCTTCTACAACTTCCATTGGAATTCGACCTACAAGTCGTCAAAGGTCTTGTTCCTATGGTCGGCTTGAACGTGTTGGGCCTCAGGTATGTGATTGTATTCTATTCTTGGCGAGATAACGCTCATGACGTCTGCCATCACTAGCTTCAGCAATTATACTCTCAAATACGTTGATGCTTCTTTCTATCAAGTCGCGCGAGGAATGGTCCTGCCCTTCACTGTCGCAACCTCTGTCCTTTTCCTCCATGCCCGCCCTTCACTCCTCGTATTGTTCGCGTGCTCCCTTGTCACACTCGGATTCTTTGTAGGCGTCTTCCTTGATGGAACTTCTGTCTCTGGAGTCGGAATCTTCTTCGGAGTTGCGAGCTCTATGATTACTGCCGTTCACTCCGTGGTTATCAAGAACAGCCTCGAAGTAGTGAAGGGCAGTGCTTTGCATCTGTCTTGGTACACCAACTTATACAGTGCTATACTGCTACTACCTATCCTCGTTCTCCTTGGTGAAGGCCCTGGTGTACTGGATCTTCTATATGGCAATGCATCTCAGAGCTCACTGTCGACCTTCCTCTGGGGCTCCTTGATTACCGTAAGTTTCATGTCTCATAACCGCAGACTTTATTTTAACATCGTATGGCGCAGGGTGCACTTGGATTCCTCATGAGTATTGCAAGCCTGCTTTCGATCAAAGTGACATCTCCTATCACCCACATGGTTTCCTCCGCCGTCCGTGGTGTAGCTGCGTCGCTGCTCGGTGTACAATTCTTCCAGGATGTCATTAGCACGTACGTACTGCGATAGTCCCGTCATCACAACTCGCACTCACCAAACGCTCTTAGCGGCCGGGCTTCGTCCATTGCAATCATTCTCGGTGGTTCCGTGTTTTACACATGGGTAAAGCACAGAGAAACGGAGGCCGCGAAACAAAATACCTACACTCAAGTGCCCCTAGAAGATGTTGAAGAGGGCAAGAACGACCCTACGAAACGGCATAGAAACGCTGCAGAGTGAACTCGAATAGGGAGTTGACCGCATCACATAGACCAGGCGCCCTTGACGGACTTCTGTAGACATATACCCTCTCCGAAGAGTATCTTAGTCACTGCATCAATGCGGCTTTAACCGCTTAGTATACTTACTTTTAGATTATTCTCGGTGCTACATACATTGGAGCAAGGACAATTAATACTTAAATAGGACTTATTGCAGCCTATGGCACCGTGAGCGGTTGTGATTCCAGCCAGCCTTGTGTTGCTCCGCCATCATCATCATTCCTTCAAGCAAAAAGGAAATCAAGCTAAAAGACTTCAGTCTCATTTCGCTTGTTTCATTTCTTCCGAACTGCCTCCACCTTATTCATGCAAGATGATACTAACCTTGAAGTCTTTATACACGTAGCTACTCCTCGTAGCAGTGTGAGGGAGTTTGTCGTGGCCAGTTCGTAGTCACTATGCCTTACCGACTCCCGGTTTTGTGGTTTATACTGCGTAGTCCGGTCAGACTTAGGTGATTGGGCGGTTTATACATACTGGTAGTCTTGTCACCCCGAATAAAGTATTATTATAAAAGCTCGTACAATATCGCGTGTAGAATACTCATTCTACAACAGACCGAGCAACAAAGTTAGTGACCAGCGCTCTCAAGTTTCAGGTGTGTTATTATGAGAGCTCAGCCATACGATATCCAAGCAGCATCTCTTTATCATCCTCCATCGAGGGTCTGTCCCCAGATTTCATACTAGATGGCTCGGAGCTCTCTCCGACGCTCACTTCTATTTTCTTTCCTACCTCTCTGAGATTGTCAATATCGGGGTCTTCTTTGGCGAGAGCCGCGGCTTCCTGCCCGCCCTTGAGGTTACCAGCACTCCAGAACATCTGTAATACGCCAAGACCCGTGGGCTGTTCCTTCAACGTACGCGGTGGGAGATTCGGGGCTGGCCAAGTAAGGATGACAGAGAAAATTGTAGCCAGTACTGACGTAACAAGTGCAAGGTATGGCTAAAACAGACGGTAAGTCACGAAAGAGGCCACAGGTTCAGAGGCACAACAACGTACTGTAAAAGAATTTGCCTAAACGGTGGTATTGGATCACAATCAATCCAACGTAGGTCAATAACACGCACCATAATCTTCCATGTATCGCGTGGGATACCTTTACTCGTGCTGTTTGAAGACCATGCCGGGTTTGGGTTTGTGACGGCTAATCCAACCGCCGCTACAAACGACAACAAGAAGCAACGTTAGCAAAACAGATAACCTATACCTGATATCCAAGATGAAGCTGGCCTACCTCTCCAGTATACCATTGCGAGTGCTCTGCCAAGGGCAAGGTTCAGGTCGTACAGCTGAATGGAATCAGACGGATCATATCTATCCCACACTTCTAGAAGATCCATGACAGCTCTGAAGTTCCGTACGAGCGTTGATTAGTACTTCACGGAATAATGCCCAAACAAAAGTACTCACTCCTCTAACAATGTGGCCACATATATTCCTGTGACGTTACTATCGAGAAAGACTTGATTCTCGGTACTGCTCCAAGGGGACAGTGTCGCAAATTGACTAAGCTATGGTACCGGTGATGGGTAAACGGACGCAATCCTGACGCGTAAAACTTCGAGTACGTACCGTGTCTTGTAGTGACACACTAGCTGGTGTCGCGGATGTGCCTGCCCAGTCATTCCACGTGTTATTAAGCTGTGACAGCAGTTGTTGTTCATGGACTGGTGTGCCGTATGCAGCATCAACGGCTATCGTGCGATTGATAGCCACCAAGTCACAGGCCAAGATCTGTATCTCGGCTTGCGAGACTATTATTCAAGCCGTATGTGTAGATGAGTTGAATGCTGTTGAAAACCTGAACGTAGTAGACTCACGGCAATTGGTATTAGAGTCCTCAGTGCAATTGGGACGTGCCAACGGTGGATTGAGCATGGACTTCGATTGAGCATCGCCATTTATGTCGCTAATAGGAATAGTAGATGCTACGAGAAGTGTCGAGACCTGATCTCCGCTTGCGTTATTTGCCGCCTGTGCGTCGATAATGTTGATCTGATACGCTCCTGGAGGTGCGATAAGTCAATCGCTTCGCGCCCCATACCAAGCGCACTTACCCACGCCGAATACAACATCTCTAAGCCTATCATCGACACGGAATGGGTAGGTGATACTGGTCTCATTGTTATCGGTGATTACTTTGACCGTATCGGACTGTTTGGCGTTGGGTAGTGCTTGGCAGTTAATGTCGTACTGAACTGCTGCGACGTGGTGAACTACTGCGCTTTGGTAGTTTGGAGGATCAAAGATGATATTGTTCCAAACACCCGATATGCCTATGAGTCCCCAAACGTCCATCACAGAGAGGGCACTAAGGATAGGGTACGCATCGCCGATACTATACCAAAGTATAAGCTTCTAATTACAGTAAATAAGGTTGGTATTGTCACTTACTCGCCTGCAGTGATATTCGGGATGAATGTTGTAATATTGAGATATGTCGCCTCACCAGGGATGGATACGTAAGTGACGATGGATGACCCCGACGTACTTAGGATAGTGATGGATAGAAGATATAGAAAGATGCCTCCTATGCGCCAAAACGAACGGCTTTTAAACCAGGACTGTTTGACGAGAGCAATAGCTGCCTTCGGCTCCCCCATCCAGGCATAAGTCTTATCATGGATGTTAGTCAGCGTTTGCTTGACGAGTGAGTCTCGTCGAAGCGCAAGGGATTGGGTAAGGGATACGAGTAGTATCCCGTATAGCTGTGTCGTCATAACTTCCAGACTGGTGAACAGAAAGCGAGAGATCCATGAGCATACCTTGAAAATCCAGCTTGGTAGAAGATTAAACTTCAGAGAGAGGAGGTCCGGTAGCGTCCCTTCTGGTATCGACGCGAGCGGTTTGTTCTGAACAAGGTGCACTACCACGAGGGCGAGGGCGGAAGCTTGAAGACAGTGGAAAAGAATGTTCAGAAAGAACGTGGCCGTAAATCGTCGGAAGACGAAACGAGCTTGGTCGACCAAGCTCAGACTAGACATAGCGTCAGATACGGGGTGAAAACAAGGGAGAATCAGCCAGATAGGTGAGCACCTATAACCTATGAACTGAGTTTTTAAGCAACGGAGATGATGGCGCCAGGCCGTTCCTTCAAGTTGAATATCGCCACGCTGATAATCGAGCTCGACAGCACGTGTTGACATGTCTGGTAGTTACAGTCAGCGAATGTAGCAAAAAACATCCAGCAGCACTCACTAACCCCTCACCATGCCAAGGCAGGTCTGATCGACCGGTATATGTGGCTATTCGGCGTGATGATCACAGTAGACTCTCTTCTATCTAGCCTGTGTCAATGTGAATACTTACGCGCGGTTATCAACCTAGAGGGAATAACAAAGATGTCCGCGCAAGCGGCTGCTAATAAATGAACTCAAATATAAGGACCACAGGCCCATAGAAAAGAGGCCAAATCAGGGCGTGCTGAGGACGTTAACGAGAGCAACAATGGTAACAATAGTAGCATGTTTGGAATATGGCATACTTGCTATCCCAAGACTGTCGATTAGCATGGTGGGACAATGCGAAGATAGGTACATAAATCAAGTAACAGCTGTCGTGGAATGTCAGTCCGGAGACAAGACCAGATGCCTTTGTCAGAGAACGCACTGTACTTAGGCCCTCCACCTCCTTCGGGAACAGTCCAGGTGATATCTTGCGTTGGAACTTTAATATCACACAGCTTGCAGTGAATACAGTTCTACAGGGAATGCAACCATCGTCATAAAGAATGGAGTGATTGACAGTGGTGTGGCGTACCTGTGAATTGATCACAAGTTTCTTGCCTCCCCAGCCTTCGCCATCTTCGCCCTGAGTTGCGTGATCTTCCACATACTCGTAAACTTGCGCAGGACAGGCACGACCAAGCAAGCCGGCGTATTCGCCGACATTGCGTCTGACATGTTCGCGCCTGACTGCATTTCCCTCGGTGTATTTTTCTTCCTCTTCAAAGCTTGGCCGCTCGCCCTCTGTTCCCGCTGTGTTCTGTTTGGCGTATTGTCTCACACGCAAATGGACAGGCTGATCCTCTGCATGGTTAGTCCCGGTAAGAGCCAAGCTCGTGAGCAGATCCGTGGACAGCGGAGGCTGGTAGGGAGGATATTCAATTGGCTTGCACTCGCTGGCGCGTTTGGTGTGATGTGCGTCGCTGGCGCCACATGTATTCCTAAACGTCCAAGGAGTCCGTCCTTTAAGGAACAAAGAATCCAAGCCTGAGTATGCTATACCGCCCCAGATACCAAGGGACGTGGTGAAAGACGGGCGCAAGTTTCGCACTTCATACAAATCGGACCAAACCCAGCTCTTCTTAAGATTTTCCTCGTATTGACTCATGTCTGTCGGTTCCTCCGTCGCGTTGCCAATAGCGTCGAACGCTGCCTCGGCGGCCAGCATACCGCTCTTCATCGCATTATGAGTTCCCTTGATTTTGGCGACGTTTACGAAGCCCGCAGAGCATCCTATGAGCGCTCCACCGGGGAAGTGAAGCTTGGGAACAGATTGTAGACCACCTTCGTTCAGAGTCCGAGCGCCATACGCTATGCGAGAAGAATCTCCGGATAGAAGGCGCTGGAAATACGGATGGTGTTTCATACGCTACGTCCCAGAACCAACAAGTCAGCTATCAGCAGATGGAATTCTTGACCGGATATTGTTACCTGAAGTTCTCGATATGGGCTAAGGTAAGGGTTCGCGTAGTCGAGCCCAATCACAAGTCCAAGGGAAACCAGACCCTCGTCCATGTGGTAAACCCATCCACCACCGTACGTACGCCAGTCCAACGGCCACCCCATTGTGTGAATGATCTCCCCAGGTCTGTACTGACTTGGGTCCACCCTCCACACCTCCTTCACTCCGATACCATACGTCTGAGGATCCTTACCCTCTCTCAAGCCAAATCGACGGATGGCCTCCTTCGAGAGAGAGCCATGAGCACCCTCACCGAGCAAGGTTACCTTCGCGCGGAATTCCATGCCGGGTTCAAATGAATCCTTCATTCTACCTTCCCTGTCCAACCCAACCTCGTTCGTGCGCACCCCTAGGACACCGTTCTTGCCATACACAAGTCCTGCGCCTGCGAAACCCGGGTAGATCTCGACACCTAGTTCCTCGGCAATGGATGCTAGCCACGCAGTAACACGTGATAGGGAGACAATGTAGTTCCCTTTGTTGTTCATCTGCGGAGGGTGTGGTATCGGGATGGCAGCTGACTTCGTAAGGAATCGCATATGGCTACTACCCGCTGGCTGGGTAAGCGGGTGGTCGTCACGAGTCTGCCAGTCAGGTAGGAGCTCATCCAGGGCTCTTGGCTCGATCACTGCCCCCGAGAGTATATGTGAACCTGATAGCATTGGTGAGTAAGGGTATTTCGTCCGACGCTTCTGAGTCTTACCAACTTCGCCTCCCTTCTCTAGAACTACCACACGCACCTCCCGGCCTTTCTCTTGTTCCAGCTGCTTCAGCCTGATCGCGGCACTGAGCCCAGCAGGTCCCGCACCAACAATGCAAACGTCCACTTCGTCCTCTACTCTCTCCACATTCTTTGGATCGAACAACTCCCGTCTTCGTCTCGACGTCCCGTGTAAGGAGCGAACCGTGCCGAAACGAGCAACAGTTCTCGTTCTCGTCACCCTGAGCATTTCCCCCTGGTCGCTGTCTTCGTTTTGCTCACTACCTGGGAGAGGTCGTGGTTGGGGTAGAAGATGAGTTACTCGGTGACGTTCATTCGCTGGAATATCATGTGCATTCGAGATCCGTGAGATCTGCCTTACACCGATCTCATCTCGTACGAGTCACGATTGGAAATATCACGCGCTAACTGCACCTGTGGTACTGCCAGTGGTCATGCATACTAACCACTGCGTAGACTATCGCCGCAAGTAAAACTTTGCGCACTATTGACCCGTTGAAATCGCCCACCCTTTGTGATGTTAACGTTACGAAATCAGCAGTGCGGCACCGGCTTGCCAGCGATTCCTACTAGTAGCACTGACTCGGATACTAAGTACTAGTAGTTAGTAGTTACTCTGTCATCTTACAATTCACAAATATATGATAGCAAAAGCTACGAATCCAGTAATTATATACTAACTGTCCTGCACTGGGCGAGGTAAGTGTGCAGGTGAGTAGCCAAATACCCCCGAGCCGAGTGACTCCGAGGCTCGAAATTACCGTACGAATGCAACGAGCAAGTAAGTACGATTAGTATTTATCCACCGTTACTGGGTGGCAGGGCAAAATGAATGAATTATGTACAACACATGTAAGGGGAATATACACAGTAAGCTTCCGAGTTTCATGTGACAGCGCAGGGATGTAAAATGGAAACAAGACTCTAACGAGGGATCTTGTAACACGATGCAAATGAATGGGTTGCAATCTTTAAACATGATGATATGTGCGTGTTGATGATAAAATAGAAGAGCCCAGCCTAGTGTGTGTTTGTAGATGGATGTCTATCTGTGTGGGGGAAGGATGGAGGAGGGGAAGGCTGAGAATGTGTCGTTGTGTGGAAGAGAGCGCATCACAAAGTTCACGGTGAAGTGGTATCTGCGAGGTTGGAAGAGATCTGAGACCGTGTGGAACGGCGTACCAGGGCCGCTCAAGAAGAAGAGGAATTCCCAAACTGCAAAGAGTGAAGATCATTCATACGAGCGGTCTTTGATCCGCGGCCTATACCATCCCGTGCTTGTGTCAATCCAATAACGCAGCTCGGCGGTGGCGCGGCTGGACATCGGAACTACCCCAGAGCACCGTCATCCAACCGAACATTGTCATTAGGAACCTGACGAGCCACGCTGAATCGGAGCCGAGCCCCAGTCCCGGTCGTAGTTGCATGGCAAAGGCAATATCCAGTTGCGGAAGTGGCACACTGTATGCACGGTTTGTCGCAGGTTTCGTAGAAATGACCTGTTTGTCCTCGTCAAAAGCGAAGGCACCCGGTATGTCCAACGTAGGATCTCTGCGTCGAAGTGGAAGTGGAAGCGGGGTCATGGGAGCCGAACTCGTGATGCCCAAGGCGGGTGCATCGGACGCCCTGACAGACCACAGAGGCCGTAGTGTAGGGGCAGCAATAGTAGAAGCAACTTCCTGGACAGGGCGAGCCAGAGAGCCAGGGAATAACGTCGGAGTGGTCGGCAGAGGGAGTTCTTCTGGGTCTGGAGCGATGTTACTCACAGTGACCGCGGTATCAGGTAGGCGACTACTATTATGGCCTTCTTCCACGCCACGTCCTGCTTCGTAAACGTCATGTGGTCTGGGCTTTATACTGCATGCGCTGCAAAGAGAGCCAATGGCGATGTCCTTCTCGGAAGAAAGAGTGTCGTCCGAATCATCTGTAGAGCAGTTCCTGCCCGCAAAGTCGCTAATGCTTGTACTATTGACCGCCTTCTCCTCCTTGTCAGAGGTGTCAATGTCGTCCAGAAGATGCTGCCTTTCGAACTGAGGGAGAACAGGCCAGGTCGCGATCGCCAACCCAAGAGATATCTTCACTAGATGCGCCAGAATAAACATACCAAGAACGCAGCTAAGAGTAGCTGCCGCCGCCAAGCTAGAAACCACGAGTAGGAAGATGCGAAGTGAACTGTAGCCTTTATGAGGGCGCATGATTAGTGGAGAGTCCCCCGCCTCCGCTGTGACACCAGGGCCGAGCGTCGGTAGTTCTTTGGGGGCTAGGGTGTCGGTTGTAGCGTCAGCTGTTATAGCCGCACCATCAAAAATACCAGTAAGGTCCGTGGTCGTATCGTGAGCCATGAGGTGGTCGTGAACTTGAAGTTGGCTTGTATCTTGTGTTATGGACACAGACGTTTCTGGGGAAGAGCTGGATGAAGGTTCAGCCATCTCGATGTTGAAGGTAGCCTGCTGTATGTTTCCTGCAGGCACGTCGAGGATGTCGAGAATGTCCGGAGCATACACGTCGTTACTGCTTCCACATGAAGAAATATAGCACCTGACAGAATAGCTTTGAGAGGCGTTCGTGAGGGAAAGCACTTCAATGAATTAGACTGTGATTGAATATGCTGTACCTAGCATAATGCTGGAGCACTGATTTAACAGCGCCATGCATGTCCTGGAAAACGCCATTTCTGTCACTGTTGGTTCTATCAAAAGGTGTTCTACGCCTGCTGCTAGCTAGCATAAAGCCACACTTACCTCCATAACTCCGTAGGCACTATGATAGAGCCAATGGGCCTAGCAATTATGGTTGTGGTTAATCCTAGTAACAATAAAGTAGCGAGTGTGGCCACCATCGTCTGGGACTATCTGAATCCTCAGGCTCACGCGTACGTCAGAGGCTGACGAGTCCTGGAAAAACGGCGCCACACAAAGGATAGCACCGTACGACGCCAAAGATAGTTCAGCGAGAATATCAGCTTAGGTGAACAACCTCACTTACGTTTGTCCGTGCAGGATATAGTGGCCGAGTGACGGTGGCCACGAAGGAGACCAACGTAAAGGCGCCTTTGTTCAAACTGCAACGTTACATAAGATAGACCCATTACACTTTCGACCACATGTGACACTGCGTGACAGTCATGTGAAGTGGCTCATTTACCGGCGGCAAGCATGTCACTCATCCTTTCTGATGGCTAAGCGCTGGCGATTTTCAGTCTGTTTCGTTCAAAATCTGAACAACCACGCCATTGCACAAAAAAGTAGAACAAGAGAGGGCTTGCCATTACTAAGTTATACACCTCACTTGTTGCACTTTGCTCGTAACTGAGTGCCTTCGAGCTATTTTGAACAATCTCGTTTTTCTGCGCCAAAACTGTCACACTTCTGCACGTGATGTGGTCGAAAGTGTAATGGGTCTATCTTACGACCGTGACATCACTACGTGGCAGTTTGATCCGCGCAAATCCAATACATCCTCGGACATCTCAAGCTATATCTGCCAGTGAGACGCTGGGAGCTCGAGCTGAGTATTCGGATGCATGTGTCGATATTTTAGAGGATTCAAAATAATTGCACGTAGGATAAAATGGAGGGATCGTTTCGTTGCGCGCGCTCTTGGAAGGTGTGGACTGCGAGCAGCTGCATGTTCATGGGGATACACTCGTAAGTACAGTGTGTGTATATACAAGACCAGCCATCCCGAGCATCTTTGCATGGCATACCTGCGTCACTTCTGTTTCGTCAACATCTTTAACTCTTCCTCAATCACGTCCTGTGCCATCTTCCTTAACACGCTCTCAGGTACAAACCCAACCGCCCATAACTGCAGACTGTGCCATACCCAAGGAACGACCACACTCCTCCCACTCCCGATCTTGTTCACCAAGCACTTAGCAAATGGCTCTGCCTCCGGCATGAACAAACTTGGTTTCGCGCGGTGACCGGCTGATACTACGCCGCCAACGAGTAGGTAACATGTGGTGACGTTCGACGGTTGGCGGAAACGTTCGTCCGCGTCGATGGTGGCTGAGAGTTGTCGTAGGAAGGCCTTCGTGGCACCGTAAGGAATGGAGCCAGGGAGGGGGAGTTCGCCGCCGCCAGAGCCTACGAAGACGACTTTTACAGGGCCACGGGCTGTGCGTAGTTTGGGAAGGAGGGCGCGAGTGAGAAGCCAGGGGAAGATAGCGTTCACGCGGAGTTCGGAGAAGAGAGTGTTTTCCGGTATAGCATCGTATCTGTCACGCATAAGAATGAATACTTGAGGACTTGGGACGAGTAAAGACGATGCACACCTGACGTCTTTCATGACTGTACCTCCAACGTTGTTGACTACCAACGTGATCTCGATGTTCTCCCATTCCTTCAACGCGCTAGCATAATCCACCTCTGCCGCACTTGCATCAGCAACCCACAGTCGCACATGTCGCTTTGAGCTCGAGCTGCTTAGAATGTCCTCCTGCACCTTCTTCAACTTCTGTGGGTTGCGACCATGAATGACGAGGTTGAAACCCTTGTTGTACAACTCTTTCGCGACGGCCCTGCCAATACCATCTGTGGCTCCTGTGACCAATGCATAGGGTGCGTCACCGTAGAGATAGCGGTGATATTTGGGTGAACTGAGGAAGTGGAAGTACAGGAAAGAGGTGAGGTCGTAGGCCGCTTTGAGGGTAACGGCTGCACCGATGGCGGCAAATGCCTGGTAGAGTTGAGTAGTTGGCATGATGGCCGCCTTCGAAGGGATTCCGGGGTATGTGGGGCATTTCGTGGTCAGTTGGCCGCTGTATTTAAGACCATTCTTGGGTAGAGCACTTCAGATCAGTCGTACATCCGCCATTACTAGGCTACTAGCGCTAACCACATAATGACATACCTCACATACACTGACGAACAATTCCCGAGGATCGGATTACCGTTTGTGACGGCACATCATCGGCATCTGGTAGCTAGTTTGGTTATTGTCGTGGTTGTGGATGCAAGCTGATGCAATTTAGTAGACTACCCGCGGCACACACAACACACCTTCATCTTGAAGGATCGCAAAGGCGACAAAGCTCGCGTTCGGCGAATGATCCAACTCTGCTCATGCCAATGCCCATTCGTCTGTCTGCTGTTGGCGACATTTGATAAGAACAAAGCAGGAAGCGCCACGAACCACATTCGCGATGTCGATCATTCCCTAGGCCTGAGTTAATCACACAGTTTTGCGAGGAACCGCCGTTGTCAGAAGTGGCGGAGGACATACCGCGGATGTGAACCGTTATCCTTCTGCCACGAGGCGTAGCCAGAAATTGCGTGAGCAGGCTGTACGAGTTCGGAGGCTCCGTCCGAGATTTCCGCCTTCCGTGTATGAGTGATTGCAAAGATATCATAGTCGAACGCACTTGCAGTGGTCTGCTCCGCAGCATTGCTGTAGTGTTTTGTGCCCATAGCACAGACTGGCGAAGGCCTGCCCGCCAGGGGAGGAGAGTATCCTGCATGAGAATGCATGTCAGTATGCTAATCATTAGTTCCACATACCAGTCACTTGTGCCATACACTTCTCATCGCGCAAGCGGCGATCGTAGGCTAACCTGCAACAAATGGTACACTGATATTCAAACACATCAAACACACACATATAACCTCCAACGAGTAAACTACGAACATAACCTTCTTGATGGATGAAAAAGCGGGGGCTCAGGACTGTTGCCTGTCAAACCCAAAAGGGAAGATAGAGAAAAGGCACGGTCATCGGTTGGTGTAGGACGAATGAAAAGGTAGCAGGGATAATAATGGAAGTGAGAAGGAGAAAGGGACAGGATAATGGCGGTATTGCGGATCGAGGTGCAAAGGTAGGCGAGTAGCGATGAGATATCGGAGGTCGAAGTAGAGCAAACGAGCAAGAGAGTCCGATGTAGGGAGAGAATCGGGAGGGAGTCGAACAAGGAGCGGCGGAGGTCGGTATGTTCTAGGTAGGCCAAAAAAGGTGAGAAAAGGGGATCCGGATGACGAAGGGGGCGTAACGTAGAAAAATAACCCGGTCTATGAATTTCCATCCGCGTCCAGAACCTCGAACAGAGACAGGCAGAAAGAGAACAGGTATCCGTGTTTGCGTGATAGTGTGTTCCGGGTTGCCAGGAGTTGCGTAGCCGAATCGGGTAGTAGTGCTGGGACGTAGTGTGTGAATGTATGTATGTGGATAACGTGGTGATTGTACAACCGAGTAGATGAGACAATGGAAGAAGGAATAAACCTATAATGCAAAGAAGCGCGAATAACGATGGACAATGAACGTGAAGCGAGGTGCCTGTGTGGCGGAAGGAAGCTGACACCAAGATTATTGTGTGGTATTACAAAGTGTGATATTTAGATTCTTGTAGCCGCTGCAGTTCGCAAGTTCGTCGAACTGGGTGCGCGCATCATAGACGGTCGGGCGGCGGCGGCGGCACCCGATTTGTACACCATGCCAGTTCCCGTTCGCGGTTTTCTTTCGCCAGGAGTGACAGGTCTAGAAATTTGCGATGCGGTGGACCGTGGGGCTGGAGATGGTGTCGACTGGGCGACCGAATATGAGCTTGTGGGCTTCTCCGTTCGCGAAGACGATAGACTGCTGTTGCTGGCGATAGGCCTTGCAGAAGCAGAAGGCGCACGAAGATTGCTTTTCGATGGCTTCGGTTGTAGACCAGACGACTGTGGAAGGCGAAGCGGCCTTGGAACCGGAGTCCTCGAGGGAAGAGCAGATGGGATTACGGGCTTCACATGTCCAATAGAAGCATTCATCGAGAGGTTGGAACCGGTCGACTCTGCCCGCTCCCTAGGGAACGGCATAGAGCTGACAGACATCGAGTTCGGGAGGCCATTCGAGTCCCGACCCGCTAACATAGTTTTCGGGGTGGCAGTCTTCTCGCGACCATGGGCAAAGGCACCAACATCGTCGTCACCTACAGGTGTCAATGGCATAGGCAGGCTTGCTGTCGATGCGCTGGAAGGTGTAGCTATGCCAGTGCATTCGTCGGATTCTTGCTCCCGAATATGGCCCAGAGACATGGTACTGTCAGAACAGGCGCCTCTCCCTCTGCTCGATGCAGCAGAAAACACCGAGGATGCGGTCGAGTTCCTTGACAGCGAGCTCAAGCTGGAAGCACTGCTTGCCGTGCTTGTCCGCGTGTAGGAGATTGGGGGATGGGACAGCTTATGCTCCCTCACGTGATGCCTGGCCAGCGAATCAGATGCACCAGCGAGCGTCTCACTCACAGACCTGGAGAAAGCCTGTGGATTGGAGGCCACCCGCTTCGTCTTGCTTGCGCTAGAACCCAACGAGCTCGACGACGTCCTTCTTGACAGCACGAGTGACGATATTCTCCTAGTGAGAGCAGACTGCGCGCCCTCGTCTTCACTGTCGCTCCAGCCAAGCCCCGTCGTAAGACCGATTCCACCGCGTAGCAGCGCACCGTCTCGGTGCCGAACGCGACGATGTACAGTATCGCGTTGGTCCTTGTATATCCCCGACTTCGTCATAACTGACGCAGCTGTGTATGCGCAAAGAAAAGAATTGCAAAATAAAACATTGCCACAGTCAGCGACCGCGCATGCATCAGTGATATCGTGTGATTAGGTACGCACTTGTAGAGGACAGGCTCATATGGCGATCAAGTGGCGTCGTGGCTCTGCCTGGTAGTTGTAGGATCTTCGACTGGGGAGAGAGCATGCCATCCCGTAGCATCAAACTCCTATACATTGATAGACAGGCCCCATCAGTATCGATAATGAAGGCACACAGTGCGTTCCTGTATATAAGTGCAGTATACAGCTGGCAAGGTAGTCATCAAGACCACCCTTGCCAACTGCGTAGAGCAAGACAGGGGGAGACTGAGCGGAGGGGGAGACTCACGGTAATGGTGTCTGCACATCAATGCTCGAGTCGCTTCCCTCGTCATCACTCCCCAAAAATACCTCATCCTCACTCCCTAAACCCTCCAGCTCCCTCTCTAACCTGGCCTCTATCTCTCTATCGAGCATCCTAACATCGATCACCGTACCCGTCTTATCCACAAGCTCGCCGTAATCTGACTCCTCATCATCGTCCCTACCGCCCCGGCGCGTTGTATAAGACGTCTTGACAGGTAACCGGAACTGTGATGACAGGGCAGGTACAGGCACAGCTATACCGTCACTGGCATGTTTACTTCCTCGAGACTTCCGCAGCGAATTGGGTCTAGACCGAGACTTGGACCTGGAAATTTGTCCAGAAGATTTTCGGCGGGGACGAGGTGTTGACGCCAGAATATCCGCGATGTCTGGGGAGACTGCTCCGGCACGTAAGTGTGGCTGAGACCGTGTCGAGATGGCCGAGGCAGGTGTCGAGAGTGAGTTTGAAGGTGAGTGATACGGCGAAGAGGTAGAGGCAATAGGCGCGGTGTTGGGTAGAGGAGGTAAGTCCTTGTTTAAGACCGCTGTTGGTGGACGGGGCCGTGTGGAAGGATTGGGGCGAAGATGAGGTAGAGATCTCGTGGAATATGCAGAGGAAGAAGCGGTCAGTATTGGTGGGGCAGAGAACGGTTCCATCTCGTCTTCCTGTAGAGCGGGTAAATCCCGCATGTCTATCGACGAAATGGAATCGTTCATGCCGTGGCCACTTCTATGCCCTCTCCCCTTGCGCTTCCGTACCCGCGCGGGATTATACCCAAGCTCAAGAAGATCCTCGTCTTCATCCGTATCTGTAAAGTCGAGATGCCGAGGGGGCGAAGACGTAACGGACGATGGCGGGCTGTCAAGCGAGATCGTCTCGACTGTCTTGCCAGGCGACTCTTCGATGATGGTGGCGGAGAGGATGGGTGACTTGCGGTGGATGGACGCGTGAGAAGAGGATGTGCTTGATGCCAGTGATCGTACTGAGCGCGTTGACGCGGATGTTCCATACGTGGGCGACTGCACGGCTACGGATCTTGCGCTATTCACGCTCGCTATTGAATCACGGTGAGAATACAGAGAGCCTGTCGAAGAGGCTAGGGAAAGCTTGGAGGCACGACGAGACCGTGCGGCGGTGATGAATGCGAGAGTGTCATGCTCGGAGACGGGTGAAGGTCCGGGGACGGGCGGGAGGGGTGACGAAGGAGGCAGAGACAAGGGAGGATTGGAAGGATGTAGGGGGCTTGGAAGAGGACTTGCTCCAGGAAAACCGAGGGGTGTGCCTAATGGTGTTGAAGGGATGTGGGACGGAGGAGCTGGAAATGAGGAGATGAGCAGCGGCACGACATCCTTGCGCCTACTCGACACGCCAAGCGACGATGAAGTGGCCATGGCGGTAAGAGGCGAAGTCTCGAGACAAAACTGCGCGGTGTATATACCGCGGTGTGTGAGCGGGGGACTACGAATGAGTTGAGTGGAGTGGTCACTTGTGATTGCGGGCGAGTCGCTGAGGCTGCATGACATGTGAGCGTCAGCAAAGATAGGGTGAATAGACAGGGCTGGAATAATTGACCTTGACTTCGGCTTGTTACGAGACCCTAGAATCTATAGTGCAATAACGATTGACAGTTGATCGAAATTGAAGGGAGGTAGTCGGTGTTCGAGATGGAGGATGCGTCTGAGTCGAAGGCGGGAGAGAAGAATAGGTTTGGTGTGAGCGGAAGCTTTAAGGGTATGGAATTAGGGCACGAGTGTAGTTATGCAGCCGAGGCGATTAGAGTACAGCAGCACGCGAAAGGAAGGGGGATAGATGGGACAAGACAAGGAGCTAGGTCAAAGGCGGACGCAGAGGTCAATTGTCTTGCGAGCGCGGGCGCAGCAGACAATGAAAAGAAGGATACTCCGCGGGTGTGCCGTAGCCCGACGCACCTTCCCTGTTGAGTAAAAGGGCGGACGGTGAGCGGGCGAGGAAAGGGATGGTGGCCGTCGGTAAGCGGGGGAGAAGCGTTGGCGACGACTTCTCGCCTGCAGCCTTTCGCCTATGACCGTGACTGGCCTCGCCTCTCTCAACCTCCTCCTGCAAAGGGCGTCTATGACATATCAAGGTTCAACCTGCCGTAAACAGGCTAGCCTGCCTAATCCGGCCCCGGCCATCACAAGGAAAGTACCCAACAAGGCAGGCGCCATGTGGCAACAGCGATGGCACTCGTCCACAGAATCTCGCTAGCTTCTTCCAGAAGGGCGATCAACTCCAGCTGAAACCTCCAGGAAAAATAAAGTCTGCATCCTTTCCATATAACCTGTCACACAGACTTGAAATACGTTGACGCAAACTGCAGCAATTGCCAAATGCCCCCCGCTGCACAATGAAATAGGCGGCCATCGTCCAAGAGCCAGTGGAGACAACCCTCGCGACAAAACACGGGCTCAATCATGTATCACTCTCGTAGACGACCTTGCACGCTCCTTTCTGCCTTCTCCCAACCATATCATCCGTAAACATGTGCGTCTCACACATCGATTCTCTCACCCATTTCAACTGATAGACGTCTTTTCCGCTGCTGAACAAAAGAACATTCCGCAGTCATCAAACCTTCGAATCTGCAAAAGGAAAGTTTTCGTAACCAGGTGAACTACTCACTGTCAGCATCAGTGTTTAGTGTGGCATACTGAACAGAGCAGCTGCTACTCTTTTTCCAGAGGTTGTACAGGGATGGCACGATGCCAGCACCAGGATTCCATGTCAATCTTCCTCCAAAAGATGGTGGGAGTTTGCCCCTCTCAGGGCTGCCCCCGGTGTTCTCCCGACCACCGAGATGCGGCCAGGGCACCTCGGGAAGGATAGAGTTACCTCAAGCAGCTCTGAGAACTATCTCACTGCCAACTCTTCTTCATTGCAACTCGCCTCCGAACACCGTCGTGGTCCCTTCTCCTTGACGTCGTCGTGCATCGAATTCCCAGCCGGTTCGTCGGCTTACATGTTTTCAGGTTCGGGTTCCAAGAGGCATACGGCACGTTTAATGACAGCCGCTGTTCTCCTGGTAGCACTCAGGCTCTTAACCCTTGGTCCGCCCGTCACGACGTGCCGCACGAGGCCCTCACGCTTTCCGCCGTCGGGTGCTCCTTGACGACTCACTGCCTGTTAACACCCCGACGCCGCCGCCGCCGTGATCCTTGATCATCCCAGACTCATCCCCACGGTGCTGTGTCTGTGACGATCAAGGATTGCCCTCTTGGCGGAATGCTTGCGACTCTGTACTGTAGCAGTATGACCTGATGTTCAGTCACAGTCACAACGGCCGTGAACTGAACATCTGGTCACGCGTCACAAGCACGTTTGAACCTCCATCTGTCGATGTGACATGGGCGGTTAGTGATTTTTTTTTTTCAATTTTTTCTTGTGGCCGTCGATTTGCCACTGAAAGACGGTAACAGAGAGAGTAGCAACCACGGGCTGCAGATGTTCATAGCGCCTACTGAACATGAACGTTCGGTCACAGGTCACAAAGAGCTTTGAACATCAAAAAGTTTGAACATCTACGCGTCACACGTCACATGGACGAACATCGGGTCATACTGCTACAGTATTCTCACCGAGTCCGAAAAAGCAACGGAAGAGGTGCTCCCGCAGTTCGTTGCCTTCTGAACTCTATACGGGGTACGTACTACCGCCATAGCATTTCACATATACGCATGTGTGTACTCCGCGTACTGATAAAGGACACCTCCGTAAATTGCTCAATCACTACAGGTCATCGCTCGTTGGTATGCTTACCAATCGTTACCACGACTTACCGGGTCTTCACGATTTACATAGAGAGATTCTCCCACGAAATGGTTGCGTACCGAATCGCGAACTCATCATCCCGAGTAAGAAACATGCAGAGCGGGTCTACCATGGCCACAACAGACACAGTCGCTTCCTCCGCCGCTACCCGATGCCAAGTCTCCCCCAAACCTCAACGTCGCCAGAGACAACCGTCTTCAAACTGACTAACAGATGCTCTTCAAGTCGAAGTACTCAAATACACCCTCCTCCTCCGTTCCGCTTCAACGAGAGTTTTAACCGCACCAGCGTTAAAATACCGTCCACAACGGATCCTATCACCGTCGGTTGCGCCGCCGCCGCCGCCACTTTGTCCACACCGACTCGGACCTACAAAACGCTGACACCCACGCAGGCGACATTGACCGTCGCAGCACCCGCCCATGGCTGATAAATATCGGTCGAGACGTGTTAGTCAAACCATGGTGCTGTAAGTTCGCCACACGCTTCCGCCGACGCGTATCATGGCGATGCCCAGTGATAGCCTTGACGTGGACGGGTTTTGCGGTTAACGACGTTCAGCCGCCCTACAGTTTTGGAAGGCACACCCTCGGCTTGAGGTATTACGGTTGAATCTTCGGTCAACTCGTGTTCGTGAATGGTAATTCGACTTCTTTCGATTTTATTCAAGAATGTATGTCTGACTAACGATTGTTTCAGTTAAACGCTACGCCCGCGACCCAGAGGCATGAGGACACACATCGGCGTACGACACGCGTTGGCGTATCACCGAGGCCAACATCCAAGGTACTTATATACCGCCTCTGCGACAGCATAGCGGTGACCGACTACTTCACAAGCCCTTGTTCCAACAAACATCAACACTCAAGAGTACTTACACGCACTCGCATTAATTATTGCATGTGGCCATAAACACCACAGCACCCGACGCACCTCGACCCTGGCAGGGCACCCACTCCACATGCCGCCTCCGAAATTAATTATTTATTCCCGCTCCCTCCTCGTGCCTTCCTTCGCGCCTGCGTGCCTTCTTTCATTATCCCCAGGCCGCGACCACCTAGCCGACGTCACTACTTACCACTACAATTTGCACATCTTACGTTTACACTTCATTTTTCCGTCGCTGCCTGCCGCTCAAGATGACAGCAAACACGTACCTTACCTGCTTGATGGGGAAAGCGCACTGACTGTACCCGTACCGCCGCTGCCGGAACAGCGGGTTCGGGTGATGGGACTCGGAGCGGGACGCCACAAAGATCGACGCGCCAGGAAGATACTCATGCTACACCTGCAACGTGTCGTTGGGACGCATGGCACACATAAACACATAGCTACTGGACGTACTTAGAGACATGCATAGCTAGCAATCAATTCACGTATACTCGTAGGACCCCCGAACTATTCAAACTTCCCAATCGGGCAATGATTAAGTAGATACTGTTCACTGCCGGGCATAGTTCAAGGTTCACCGGAGACCGTGACATGCTGGTATACACCAGTTCAGCTTGCAAGACTACTCTTCTATGTAGTATCGCTGCTGGCCGTGACTGACTGAGCCGAACGAAGCTAGCTGCACTGTACGTAAGAACCACGTGATGTTCATTATTGTAAAGTTCTGGCTCCTGGGTCTGAACTTGTAGTTGACCGTCGCCATAACGTCGAACGCGCAGAGATATTGTTCTTTTTGTTCGCCCACGACGATTCTGAAGCAGTGAGTATAGTTCTATTTTAAAATTAAATACTAGGACATCCGACCGATTTTTTTGAGAGTAGCAGCATTGCCGCAGCACATACAGCCCCTATGTCTAGGCCGGCCAACGCTGAAGGCGGGACCTCCAGTCCGCTAGTACGAGAAGTACCACAGCCCACAGCCGATGACATTGCTCTTTTTCGGCACGCACCAGAGGAGGCGGCGAAAGTATTCAAGCACCTGTATAGCCATGACGACGCGAGACTGCTCGGATTCATGTATGCTTTTCCCGTGAACAATCCGATAGGAAATCAACCCCAGATACTCTGGTCAACTGGGTATGCAGTAGCTCTATTGGAGGCTCTTGTCGACAGTAGATGGTATAACACGTTCAGGGATATGGCTGCGAAGGAGAACTTTGGTGAATATGCCAACGAACACACGGTGCGCTAATGCGTTCTAACTCGTCAGATTCGAGGCTGACAGAGCTATCCTCGAAAATGAACGTTTTAGTTGCAATGGCGGCTAGCTATTCAGGGAGTGCTTTGTTTAATGGCGATGATGTCGCCAGTAACGTCCCAAGACGACCACCTCGACTCGTGCCGTCGACTGTTTCCTCGACTGTGGAAGCTGCTGTGGCTCCATCGAGATATTATCTTCACTCCACAGTTTGATCAGTCGACCAGATATGTTCTGGAATCCGTCGGGAGGGTCCTCCGACACTATTGCATCATGTATGAAAGTCAAACGTAAGTAATCCACACTCCGTTCGAAAGACCACGGAGCTGACCATGCCATCGTCTTATACAGTTCGCGGAGGGCGCCACCCCTTGACTCATACGCCGGCCATATAGCACTGATATTCTTGGTCAACCCAATATTCCTTGGACCCAGAAACACGTGCGAGCCAGGGCCCATACTCTTGGATATCCTCGAAACGGAAGGTCGTGCTTCATTGCAACAACAACGTTCGTTCCTATACGAAATAGTCCCTTCAGTGACTGGCGGTGGCAAGGGTTTGGTGAAGATCATCCGCGGTAACCTCGTGCGTGGCAGGCCAATAGCCGCAGAAGAGTTCCGGTGCACACTCAATGTAATCGGGCTAATCCTCTTGTGGGGACCGAAATTGGTCCACTTCAATGACTCGAAGGGGGGATACTCTGATATCCTGTCGACTATGGCGGCTGCCGTCCAGCGATACGAATGCCATAGGTGTACCGACATACTTACAGACTCTGACTATGAGGCAGCGGAGGTTCCTAATGCTGTCATCATGCTTTGCACGTGAGTCCTCCGACCGTGTGTATATAACACCCACTAGTCATCTAAGCTCGTCTTACAGGATCTTGACGGAAAATGCCGAAGAGGGAATCGGCCGTGGAGCAATGAAAGAGAGCATGATTGTGGCAGATCCATATCGCTTCGGGTTTACCAGCATGCTCGCTCGAGTAGTCGTTGGTGCTTACTACAAGCAGAACAGTCCTGGCCGCAGAGGTTCGTTCTTCCTCATCTTCGACAACTATTTTCATCATAAAGTGACTTTTGCTAGTAACAATCCAAGCATTGGTGAAGTCTTACATGGCTATCGCTAGGCTTGGTAAGGATCAATACCACACCAACCGCCCCCGCTGGCGCAGATACTGTTATCTTCGTCGCGTACTCCAAGTCCACTGGCTACCTACTCTTCAGAAGATACTCGCGGCCCTTCGCCCGTCTGGCTCACAAGACGTTCCGAATGCCACAGAAAAGGCGCGGCTACAAGAGCTCCTAAAGCTCTGGAAAGATCTTGGACGCGCCTTTAACCTCAGCGAGAAGTCCAGAGACGACGATACGGGCCTTACAACTTATGTTACCTCCGAGGAACTGAGTCTGGGGTGCTTCTTTGATGAATGTCTGTGCTACGGAGAAAAACCTCTTCATGGGATACGGCGTGTTTGTCAAGGATGTTGGTCGGTATACTATTGTGGCAAGCGATGCCAGAAAAAGTGAGCCGTAGTTCTCGCTTTACAGTGACACCAGTACTTACTGGTAATTCACAGAGATTGGAAAGCCGGTCATAAGGATATCTGCAGGGGAAGAGCTGCCCCAACCCCGTCAGTCCCGTCTCCGAAACTTCCTTCTCTGAGCCTATCTGCAAGTCACAGCGTTCATCCAAACCTCGACGAGGTACATCGAAACCCCAACGATATTTATCCGGACCCAGATTATGGCATTCTTCCGGACTTCGATGACACTCATCCGGATCTCGACTATGGTCTTCATCCAGACCTCGACTAGGGTGAAGAATGCGTAGTGATGTTTCGCCGTGATGTATCTTTCAGTCCTATATTTCCCGTATGATCACTAGTGAGGCATGTCGCGCCAGCACTCCCGCAGTTACACGGTGGCAACTGAGGCCTTCGCTTTTTACTGCTGATCTTTTGATATATTCTTTAACGCCTTCACACATATCACTATTGTATCTCTTTTTTGAATCTCCATTCTATGCCCAGCCCGACACATGTACTCTCCTCCGTGTTTAGCTGAATCGCACTTATCGGTGTCGACTATCGAAATCGGCGGATGATCGTCATAGCACAATACTGCCTAAAAAGGCAAACGACTACGACTCAACGCCCAACAATTCGGGCATGTCTTACTTACTTTGTCGGTCAACTAACCGTGTATTCCTCCGATTTTACCTCATGATGTCCGAACGTATCCAAGTTGTATTTTTTTAAGCAGCCAACAGACTGGAAACCAGGTACTGGTCATCTCAAGCTTCAAGCTTCGTTTGGACCGAGTTCAAACTCGGGTTTACCTGCGTGGACGCAGGAGTAGGATGAACCTTAGAATAACGTTGCCATTCAGGTCAGACCTAGTCTCCCTGAGGCAGAGTAGACAAGTTCAACCTTCGGGGCTCAGGATACCGTGTCTAGTCAGACCTGAATGCGGAAGCTACTTTGGGCCGTGGCGTCGATCAGGATATCGATGAGGACTGTAGCCTGACCAAAATTTAGACTGTCTACGTGGATATAAATCTAGCAGATATCCCGCATTGCCCAATATAAGAATACACCGTGCGCTAGTGAACCATGAAATATTGTTGTTTAACGCCAGTCAGGACAATTGTTGTACAGATGCTTTTGATTTGAATTCCAGGATCATGTACTTGAGCGTGTATGGAGGCAGATAGACGGATGACGGACGATAGATGATACACTTTTGAAATGATTACGCCGTATAGCTACCTAAGCAGTCCGACACTCCTTGGCTCTTGCGCTCAAGAGTGTGTGAACTTGGCCTTGCGCTTCTCCGCAAAGGCTCCCATCCCTACACAGGAAAGTTAGCACACGTTCAGCTCAGAAAACTACCACTACTTACCCTCTTTCTGATCACTCGTCGCGAACAGCCCATGGAACAACCTCCTCTCCGCCTTCAGCCCCTCATGCAACGACGTCTCATACGCATCATTGACCGCCTCCTTACCCGCCTGCACGGCCAACCGTCCCTTACTCGCAATAACCCCCGCCAACTTGACAGCCTCCTCCACCACCTTCCCCTCTCCCTCCTCCACCACGCGCGACACGACGCCCCAGGACTCGGCCTCGAGCGCAGAGAAGTTACGTCCGGTGAGTGTGAGCTCCATGGTGCGTGATTTGCCGATGATGCGCGCGAGGCGTTGGGTGCCGCCCCCGCCGGGGATGACGCCGAGGTTGATCTCGGGTTGGCCGAAGACGGCGGTGGGGGAGGCGAGGATGATGTCGCACATGAGGGCGAGCTCGCAGCCGCCGCCGAGCTGTAGGGATATGAGCGAATGTGAGGGGACAAAGATTCATTGGGTATGGAGAAGACGTACGGCGTATCCGCTGACGGCTGCGATGATGGGTTTGCGGATCTTTGTGAGGTCAGACCAGCTTTCGAGGAAGCGGTTCTTGTAGACTTCGGGGTCTAGGGGAGGAGTTAGTACACGCTACGGTTCCCTGATTAGCTTGCGGCACTCACAAGTCTTGTCCTTCATCTCCTTGATATCAGCACCAGCTGCAATACATGATCTACATCAGTCTTCCATGCATGCCAAGGATATGACGACCACTCACCTGCAAAAGCACGGTCACTCCCGGTAATCACGAGCGCATTGACGGAGTCATCCTCGTCGAACTCTGCGAGAGCCTTGTTGAGTTCCGAGAAGAGAGGAGAGCTGAGTGCGTTGAGAGCCTTGGGGCGGTTGAGGGTGATGAGAGCGACGCCGTCTGCGGGCTTTGAGGTGAGGATGTACTCGTACTGGGTGGTGGACATGGCGCGTAGGCGGATGAGGGCTGTGAGTGCTGGGGTGTTTCTTGGGAGAGACCTAGTACGGAGAGAGGCACGCTGGAGGAGACGGAGGGACATTATAAGTAAGTAACTTATAAGTGGGTCGATGTCTGAATAGAATGGTCAGTCAGAATGAAGCCTTGTGCAATGAAAAGGCCCGAGTGAGAGTCACGCGTGCAGAGGAGAGGGAGAGTGTGGAATGCAGGGTGTTATTGGACAAGGAGTCTTATAGCCATTGCCCGCCATAGCCATGTCATATGTATACATCGGCTACACAACGCCCGACAGCCGTGAATCATCCTCACGAAGCCTCCCTCGGTCACCACTCTGTCTTCGACGCTGCCCGACGAGTGACCGTGGCCACCAACTTCTGCACAGTGAGCGTCTTGCATATCCCCGAAAGTGCGATCATGTCTTTCGGGCGAGCCATATGCATCTTACCCCGCATAGCTCTTCCCCACACTCATACCTTCCTTCACAGCTGACAAACCATGTTCTCAAGACGTCTAACATCGTCTACATGTCGGCGCATCGGACATAGGACAGCAACGACAAGAACATACGCAACAGCCAAACATCCAAACCATGTCAAGATAGTCGAAGTAGGCCCTCGGGACGGTCTGCAGAACGAAAAGTCTGTCATACCCGCAGAGGTCAAGATCGACCTCATAAACAGACTCAACGATGCAGGCATGACCACTATCGAAGCAGGCAGCTTTGTCTCTCCTAAATGGGTCCCTCAGGTGCGTTCATACACACTCAGAGCCTCACATGAACAACTCCCGACACAGACAACGAATAGATGGCAGCAACGGACAAGGTCATCACAGGCATGACCCGCCTCCCAGGCTCACACTACCCCGTCCTCGTCCCCAACCAAAAAGGCCTCGACAACCTCCTCTCCCTCCTCTCCTCCCACCCCTCCTCTTCCCCCTCCACACCACCACCAACCGACGAAATAGCAGTCTTCACAGCCGCCACCGACGCCTTCGCCAAAGCCAACACAAACTGCACCGTCTCCGAGTCACTCGATCGCCTTGCACCCGTCGTCTCCGCCGCCCTCCAGAGAGGACTGAGAGTGCGAGGGTACGTGAGCGTGGTGATCGTGTGTCCGTATACGGGGCGAGTGAGGTACGAAGATGTCAAGAGCGTGACGAGGGCGTTGAGGGAGATGGGGTGTTATGAGGTTAGTTTGGGGGATACGGTGGGGATGGGGACGCCTGCGAGCGTGGGCGAGATGTTGGAGGTTGTCACGGGTGGGAGCGACGGTGTGCCTGCCGAGGTGTTAGCCGTAAGTCCCCTTCCCTTCACCTCTTCGTCTTCCACTCCCTCACTCACATACAAACAATATTCAGGGCCATTTCCACGACACGTTCGGCACGGCTATCGCCAACGTCTTCACCGCCCTCTCCCACGGCATCCGCACCATCGACGCCGCAGTAGGCGGCCTCGGCGGGTGTCCCTACTCCCCCGGAGCCACGGGCAACGTTGCAACCGAAGACGTACTGTACGCACTCAAAGACAGCAAACGCTACCAGACCCACGGGGATTTGGATAAGATGGTGGATGTGGGACAGTGGATTAGTGAGAGGCTGGGGAGGGAGAATGCGAGTCGGGCGGGGAGGGCTGTCTTGGCGCAGAGGGGGAGGAAAGAGAAGAGAAGGCAGGTGGAGAAGGAGAGGGAGAGGGATGGCGGGGATGCGGAGAATGTGAGGGCGAAGTTGTAAGGTTGAGCAGGTTAGTAGGGTGCTTTGCTTCGTTTCTCACTCGGTTCGACTCAAGGCGTATTGAACTTGCAGATCGGACAGGACACATCTATTCACATCTGTACTACTATACTCACACTTGTATATCATGACCATGGACACTCCAATCAGGACCCCAGGCTACACTGCACACCTATCCAACCCGCACCTCACGTTTCCAGCTCCTGAAACGCTCTAGCCACCTCCCGCTGCCCATCCTCCAACTACTCATCATCCCCAGATTCATCTTCAGAATCCACACACGGGCTCCCCCCACTCCCAAGATCCCGTCTCATACCCAAAGCCTTCGTCTCCGCCTCGGGGTACTCCCCCGGGATGTCCACTTCACATATGATCCGTTTCTCCTTGGGTTTAGACTTCGACTTCGACTTCAGCGCAGCGTCTGCGATTGGGGAAGTGCCTCGCCTGGGGAGGACGTAGGATTTCGAGATAGCGTTGGCTTGGGGTTGTAAGTCTGGGTTTTGTGGTGATATTGATGGGTGAGAGGGTGGACTGGGGAGGGCGAGTGTGAGTGCGAGAAGTGGGGCCACCAGTAGAGTGTATAGGATGGGGGTCTTCATCTTCGGTTGGCTGGATCAGAGATTGAGGAGAGGAAGGCTCCCTTGTACTCGTACGAGATGAATGGTCCTCTGGTGGCAGTACTCGTGAGTGTGTGAAGGGGCGGCTGACTATACGAAGCTAATGGTCTGCAATCCGAATGTCAGCCGCACCGGTGTGCGATAGAGTGCAAGGCCTAAATGAGCAAGCTACAAGTACATGTGAATACTGTACCACCTGAGAATACAAAGTCAGTGAACTAAGAGGTCTTGTAGTGTTACTAGAACCGATCGGAGAGGATTATCGTCTTCTGGATATTCATGATCAATATCGAGGTCATGCTGAAAATACCTATGGCACACAACCGACAGCAGCGAGAGGGATACAAAAATGCGTGGATAGAGTGACATATGCTGCAGACAATACAAAAGGCAGAGCAAGGATATGACCAGGAAATCGTGAATCACTATGCAGCGGCACCTTCAGCTTCACGAGCGGCTCTCCGCGCCTTCTTCGCAGCATTAGCAGCAGCAGCCTTAGCCTTCTTCGCCTCCGCACGAGCAATCTGCGCGACACATTAGCCAACAAAATCGAAACCTCAGCCAAGAAACACCCAAAACAAAACGCACCTTCTCCTCTTCCTCCTTCTTCTTCGCCTCCTCCTCCGCCTTCTTCTTCTCTTCCTCCGCCTTCTGCTTGGCACTCAGCCCATTGGCAGCGCCCGTCTTGCCCTTCTTCTTCGCCTCTCGGGCCTCCTTCTCTTCCTGCTTGATACGCTTGATGCGTGGATCGAGACTGAGCGCGAGGTCGACGAGCTGGCGCAGACGCGCTGTGTCCTCCTTTTTGCGGCGCGCACGTTCGGATTTGTTCTTCTTCTCCGTGTATCGCTTGTCGTCACGGCTATTCAAAGTCACATACCATCAGCACCCTGTCCATTCCTATCCTTCGATAAGATAAGATAAAGAGAGGAGGCATACCTGTCGCTGCCCTCGTTGACCTCCTTGTCCAGATACTCGAAGCTCCTCCAGCTATCAAAGTTGTACCAGAAGTCGTAGAAACCCTCCACCTTCTCCTTGCTATCGTCGTACTCCCCAAGCAACGGCACAGGCTGCGTCTTGCTGAACCGTGCCTCCCGCTCGAACACCGGCCCAAACGCCTTGAAGAAGTACGCGTTCGGGTCCTTCGCGGACTTGACCTGCTTCTCGGTGGGGACCTCGTCCTCGAGGGCCTCGTAGTACGGGTCGACGGAGTCGAACTGGCGGCGCCGTTCGGGGTTGGTGAGGACCTCCATGGCTTTTTGGATGCATTTGAAGAAGGCGTCGTCGTTTGTCTCGCCGGCACCGGCTTTTTTGTCGGGGTGGTGTTTCAGGACTTTCTTTCGGTCTGCGAGGGTTTGGTCGGATTGCAAAGGGTGAATGAGAAAGGGGGGAGGACGTACGGGCGATCTTTATTTGTTCGTCTGTGGCTCTGTATCGCAGATGTGAGAGACCGAGCACGGCGTAGTGGTCTTGTTTCTATCCACGGGCGGACAACGATCAGTCTGCATTCTATTCACGCTGGTATTAGATCGCGTACCTTCCACTCCTTCGGGTCCAGAGTGAGTAAATCTTCGGTCTCCTCCTCGTCACCAACACCAAGATCGTCTTCACCATTCGTGCCATTGCCGTACAGAGCCTCGAGCCGTTTCCGTTCCTCCTCCGCGTGCTTGTCGTGTTCCTCGAAAGATAGGTTATGTACGGCACGCTTTACATGTGCGAGGTATGCCGAGCCTGCGGGTATGAGTCTACGCTCGACCAAGGCTACAGAAGCAGAAAGCGAAAGGTTTTGCAATGATCAGCACAGAAACTCTTTGCAGAGGTCAGACGAAGATAAACGTACGAGCGATGGATTTTCCTGTGCTCTGGGGAGGCGTCCAGTCTGGTCGCAAAGGTGGTGGTACAACACTGAGCTCTACAACGTTGGCCATTTTCGGGGAAGTGAAGTATAGGGAAAGGGGGAAGGGTGTTTTGATCTAAGCTGGCCTCTTCTGCCTGCAGCGACGAAAAATCTTTGGACCGCGTCTGCCTACGTCCGATATAGAAATTCCACGTGCGAAATCACAAGCGCCTGTATGCAACGCTGCAGCAGCTCTTGGACAGGACCAGCAACTTCACGAGTGTTGCTTGCCCAAGCAATTGCTGGCTTTGAGCGATGTCGGAAGGGACATGCCAGCCGGTGAGTGGTTAGAAACACCCCGGGAACTTATACTAATATCTCTATGTAGCACCATGATGTGTTCGCCAATGTGCTGACTGCGGGACTTTGTGTTGGTCTCGTCATCTCCTATCTCCCTCAAGTGAGTGCACGCGTTCTCAAGATAATAGCGGATCATTTTGAATGATACTGCCATCCTCAGCATCTCAGAATTATACTTGCAAAGTCCTCAGAAGGCTTCAGCCCATGGTTCTTACTGCTCGGTAGCACCTCCACTGTGGCTGGAGTGCTGAATATGTGAGCATCCTCATACAGGCTATGTTAGAACTCTCTAACATCAGAAGGAAGTGTCGTGAAGCAGTGGGAGATTGTCAGATGCTGTCGGGAGTTGGTGGGTAAGCATATGTTCATACGTGCACCGTCTATACTGACTGGCTTAGTAGAGCGCAGGCAATTGTATAGAAGCCACCGCCGGTATCTTCCAGCTGTTCATACAATGGTTCTGCTTTACCATGATGTAAGCATTTTGTATTCCTGCGCACGTCTATTTGACGAGCTGACACTGCTCTAGACTGGTCCTCTACATGCTCTACTATCCCGCACATCTCAAGTTTGCAACAGTGGATATCGACGGTAGACCGGTCAAGACAGAAATCAAACAGGATGCCTGGAGGCTGTCAATAACTCTCTCTTGGGTTGTGTTCCTCTTCACGTCAGTCCTACCTCACTACATTCTATGACATGCACTGACCGTGCCCGTTTCTCCAGGGTATTCTTCGCTTTTGTCACCTTCCTTTTGCTAGGAACGGAGTCTTCATCACATTCCACACGACTCACCTGGTGGGCGACATTCCTAGGAGTGTCATCCACGCTATTAGCCGCCTTCCAGTACCTCCCGCAAATCGTTCATACATATCGACACAAGCTCGTCGGTGCCCTGAGCATACCTATGATGTGCATCCAGACCCCTGGTGCCATCTTGATGGTGACGAGCATCGCGATCCGGTACGTTTATGTCCCCGATATCCGTCAATCCGGACTCACAACTTCCCTCGATCGTTAGACCAGGCACAAATTGGACGAGTGAGTCTGTCTGTGGCCTGCGGGTATACGCATAATAACTGAAATTATGTATAGCATGGTCTCCATACGCTGCTGCAGGCATATTACAAGGCATACTCCTCGTCATGTGCATCCTGTGGAAGATACGCCAACGCAAGCTTGGTATCGACGACTTCGGAAACTCAGTTGACTCTGCAGAGCAGCCTGGTCTACAGAACTCGCCCGTGCCTGTCACCCAAGGACCAGCCGACGGCGAGAGACTTCCGGAAGCTGTCAGTGCAGCAGTCGAGACCGACATTCACAGTGTGAATGAAGAATTGGCATCGGAGGCGACACCGCTGCTTAAGCAGGACGAGACGCCAAGTAAGGGGAAGGACTGGTTGAGTTGGTTGCGGGGTTGACAGATTTGAATTGACTTTTACTGGATCCTGGATATCACTGTTAGGGTATTGCCCGATGCTGATCTTCATACTATTGCTAATTTTGTGCCTTCACTTGTGAGTACTGCGCTTTGCAAATCCTCCTTAACCGCCTGGACAACATGCAATCGTGCGGGCTGCAGTGGCCACTTCATGTCCGGTGAGAAGCGCGGAATAAATGAGTGCATTGAAGATGCGTTTAGGGTTCGTTACGAGCATATCACGGATAGATCGGTCGACGGCACTATACGGTCTTCGTCTTCCCCCCAACTTCTTCTCCAGAAACACTTCGTTCGTGTTGAACAGACGTAACCCTCACGACCACCCACCTCCGCAGAGCACATCTGCCGGAGCCTTGACATAGAGCTGCTGTAAGAGCAACATCGCTGAATAGTCACAATCAGTCATATCAAACGTTTTGGCCTGGCAGCATTCGTCATGTTGTGTGGTTGCCCCAGTTCAGTGATCTGATTACTCCCGTGGACGTCAGCCAAGCCTTCTTGCTGTAATCTCGGCTGCGTATTGCACGGAGGCCAGAATCTCTGAATCAGATTCGACACGGCAACTGTTCCCCGCTGGCAGGGCTTGTGGTCAGGAAAATACATAGTAAAATCGTAGAAAATATATCACTGCAGCGAGAAAAGCAGAGCAATAACAACAGAGGAGAGGAATGGGCGGAGGGGCGGAAATGAACTCGACGACGGGTCGGACGACTGACGCGTGGAATTCATGCACCTTCCTGTTTAGTCGCTAGGCTGGCTTCTCCCGAAATCGCGCTAAGTACTAGGCCGGCCGCGTTGTTGGTATATCTTGCCATCTCAGATAATTTTCGTTCTCTCTCTCGTCTTTCATTCCTTCAGCAATGGCCCCCATAACCGTCAAGAAGATCTGCTGCAGTGAGTATTGTGCTGACCTCGATGTCTTTGGCAGAAAACTAATCAGTGGCTACCCTTGCAGTCGGTGCTGGATACGTCGGTAAGCACTTCTCGGAAACGTGTCATGACCTGCTGCCAACTCATGCGCTGGCACAGGTGGCCCGACATGCGCTGTGATTGCGCTCAAGTGCCCTCAGATTGAGGTCACCATCGTCGATTTGAACCAGGCGCGTATCGACGCGTGGAACAGCCCCGGCTTTGACTTGCCCATCTACGAGCCCGGCTTGGTCGACGTCGTCAAGGCAGCCCGCGGGCGCAACCTCTTCTTCTCCACAGACGTCGACAAGGCCATCCAAGAGGCCGACCTCATCTTCGTCAGTGTCAACACCCCGACCAAGAAGACTGGTGTGGGTGCTGGTTTCGGTGCGGACTTGCAGTGAGTGTCGTTTTACGTAACCCGGGCGGGATATGCTGGGATGCGAGCAAGCACTGACAACGTGTGTTACCAGCTACGTTGAGTCCGCGACGCGTCGTATCGCCGCTGTCGCAACGAGCTCGAAGATTGTCGTCGAGAAGTCCACTGTGCCATGCCGTACCGCCGAGTCCATGCGCACCATCCTCGAGGCGAACTGCAAGGCCGGCTGCCGCTTCGATATTCTCTCCAACCCCGAATTCCTTGCTGAGGGAACTGCCATCGCTGATCTCTTCAGCCCCGACCGTGTGCTCATCGGCTCCCTCCAGACTCAGGAGGGTAAGGATGCCTGCCAGGCATTGAGCGGCGTATACGCAAACTGGGTTCCGTGCGTACAGACTTGCTCCCTGTGCTGCAGCGTGACTGACATCTCAACAGCAAGGAGCGTATCCTGACCGTCGGCTTGTGGTCTTCTGAGCTCTCGAAGCTTGCTGCCAACGCCATGCTCGCCCAACGTATCTCCTCCATCAACGCCCTCTCTGCTATCTGCGAGGCCACCGGTGCTAACATCGACGAGGTTGCTCACGCTGTCGGCTACGACTCTCGTGTTGGGCCCAAGTTCCTGCGTGCCTCCGTTGGTTTCGGCGGCTCATGCTTCCAGAAAGATATCCTCAACTTGGTGTACCTCAGCGAGAGTCTGCACTTGCCGGAGGTTGCTGCCTACTGGCGTCAGGTCGTCGAGCTGAACGAGTACCAGAAGAGCAGATTCTCGAAGACCGTCGTCGACACCCTCTTCAACACGATCACTGGCAAGGTGCGCACGCGCGAGTGTTCCCACACCTGGGTGTTCATATACTCACGGTCCTTTTATTGCAATACAGCACATCGCCGTTCTCGGCTTTGCTTTCAAGGCTGACACCGGTGACACTCGTGAATCTCCCGCCATCTCGCTCATCCGTGACTTCCTCGCTGAGCGCGCGTACGTGACTATCTACGACCCCAAGGTCGAGGCTGAGCAAATTTGGCAAGACCTCTCTGAGGCATGCCCCAACCTCCCCCTCGAGCTTAGTATGTGTGATCATTGCATTGATACTCGATGTTGTGCCTGACTTGCGATGTAGTCAAAAAGCAGGTTACCCTTGCTCCCTCCGCACTCGAGGCCTCTAAGAACAAGGAGGCTGTTGTGATTGCCACCGAGTGGAAGGAGTTCAAGGAGATTGACTGGCAGACCGTGTACGACAACATGACCAAGCCGGCCTTCGTCTTCGATGGCCGTCTCATTCTCGACGCTGAGAAGCTTCGCAAGATTGGCTTCAGAGTAAGTGACCCTCGTTCTGCAATTCCCTATGCTCGGCGATTTACGTGCGTTTACAGGTCAAGGTGATCGGCCGAGGCAGCCAGTAGAGCTCGAGCCCCTGTTTTCCTTTGCTTTCCATTGTGACTTTCTTACGGACAGTAGCGCATTTCGAGAGATAATGTACGGCTGGTAATGGCCAGGGTGATACCAACATACACATACATAGAACTGGATTTTTTCTCGGCCTTGTTTAGAAAAGCTGTTATCAATAAAGACGAGATTTTGTGGCTAGAGGCGTGGAGTTGAAGCGAGCTAGCGATACGCGGGGCGGTGATGGTCATCATGCTGACTAATCGAAACAAATACATATTTGCGCCTATTTCCGTGCAGCAACCTCCTCTCCCCGAGTCGAGGACCCCGACTCGTCTTTGCCCTTTCCACCCCGGTCGTCGCCGCCCATCCCCCTCTCTTTCTTTTTCCACGACAGCAACGACGAACACGAGCACAAGAGCGACGGCAACGAGGTTTTAGACGATGCCCTCGCCCATGGCTATCAAACCGGCCTCGCCGACCCCCTCAATGTTCAAGAAGAAATCCACGCCTGCACTCAACACCGCAGCCTCGTACTTGTCAGCGGTTTCAGAGGCAGATGCACGCGCGAGGGCTCACGGATCCACCCCTAGCTCAACCCCAGCCTTGTCGCTGTCCTCGTCTGTCACGTCTTCGTCAGAAGACACTGTTCTGCACGAGCACGAGGGCGATTACACAGATGGTCTCACGTATCCCAAGAGCCCGCCCACGTCCGAGCAGGTTTTCACGACCGTGCACACCGAGTTTGGCCATTGCGCGAACGAGGACTATCGGTATACGTCTCAGCACAACCCTGAGCACCCCGTCAAGGGCGTCGTCGAACAGGACCCGCCGTACTATATCTTGTTGACGACTTATATCAGCTATATCATCGTCATCGCCTTTGGCCATCTTCGTGATTTCTTGGGCAAGCGATTCAAGCGTGCTGCGTACAGGCATCTCCTCGATGACAATGTACGCTTTTCTCGCTTGATTACGTTCACATCAGCTGATGAACGTTGTGTCTACTCTAGGGGTATGCTGCGTTGAACTCTGATTTCGATTCGTTCTACACCCGTCGGCTCAAGTTGCGCATTGACGACTGCTTCTCCGCCCCTGTAACTGGCGTCCCAGGCCGTACTATCCAGATTCTCGACCGCTACTCCCCGGATTACAACAAGAACATGCACCTCACTGGTGGACGTACTAGGGCCCTCAATGTTTCCTCCTACAACTACCTTGGGTTTGCTCAGTCCAAAGGAGCTTGCACGGATGCTGATGTCGAATCCATCAAGCGGTACGGTGTCTCTTCGTGTGGCAGCCGTTTGGAGGGTGGTACGCTCGATTTGCACATCCAAGCAGAGGCCCTGGTTGCTCGGTTCATGGGTATGGAAGACGCTCTTCTTAGCTCAATGGGTTTTGCGACGAATTCAACTATCATCCCTGCCTTGGTCGGTAAGGGTTGCTTGGTCATTTCGGACGAGCTCAACCACGCCTCCATTCGTGTCGGTGTACGTATGAGCGGGGCCAACGTCAGGATGTTCAAGCACAACAATATGAAGAGCCTCGAGAAACTTCTCCGAGAGGTGATCAGCCAAGGTCAACCGAAGACGCACAGGCCCTGGAAGAAGATTCTGGTCATTGTCGAGGGTCTCTACAGCATGGAAGGCACGATCGTCAAGCTGCCTGAAATGTTGGAGCTCAAGAAGAAATACAAGGTCAGTTAACGCACCGAGAAATATCTCCACATACTCACGTCTTCCGCACATCAGTTCTATCTCTTCGTTGATGAAGCCCACTCCGTTGGTGCCCTTGGTCCGCACGGCCGCGGTGTCTGCGATTACTACGGTGTTAACCCTCGCGACGTCGATGTCCTTATGGGTACATTCACAAAGTCGTTTGGTGCTGCTGGTGGCTACATTGCTGGGAACAAAACTCTTATCAGCCGTCTCCGCATTGCTGGGTACTCGGGAGCATACGCAGAAGCCGTCGCCCCTCCAGTGGTCTCCCAAATTCTGGCCAGCATGGCGAGTATCATGGGTGTTACCGTGTCCTCGGAGAAGCAGGTTGCTTCACGGTCTCTCTTGCGTTCTTATGACAATGCTCCGGCGCCTGTTGTCGAGTTTGAGTCGTACCCCGGGAAAGCCCCCTCTGCTGCCTTGCCATCTTGGATGCCCCTCCCTCCATCGATGTGTGACTGCTCCGACAGCCAGATGCGCCTTCGCCGACTTGCCTTCAACACTCGCTACCTGAACCGCGCTCTCAGGAAACTCGGTTTCATCACGTATGGTCATGATGATTCTCCTGTCGTGCCTCTCCTCCTCTTCAACCCTGGCAAGATGGCCGTCTTCAGCCGACTCATGCGGACGCGTGCAACGCCCATCGTCATCGTCGTGGTTGCGTACCCTGCCACGCCGCTCGTCACCTCCCGTGTCCGGTTCTGCCTCAGCGCATCGCACACAAAGGATGACATCGACACCGTCTTGCAGGCCTGCGACGAGATCGGCGACTTGTTGGACCTCAAACAGGCCGTCGGTGAACGCTGGCCGCTGAAGGAGGTCATGGCTCGTGCAGTAGAGCTCGTCAACATGCCTGAGGTGCCTTAAACGCGTCCCAGGTGGATGCTTATACCCACCACCCAAAGGACCTGGCTCTCTCTCCGCAGACACCTACCCTTATTTATCGACGATGGTGCTCATCCACTCCTGCTGATTATTCTCGGAACTCTCATCGGTGTCCCCCATGGATCATACGTGTACGAATCGTCACTACCCTCGTAATGGATTCTTGATGTTTGACGACGCGTCATCCGTTCGTTACGAACACATTCGCATTCACATTAGAGACTCTCAAATCATTTTACTCACATCGACTATTCTACTTCATTTGCCGATGCGTCAGGTACAGTATCTTCATTCCACCTTTGTATAATGTAGACCACTTTCCACCCCATTTCATTGGTGTGTAATGTTAGAAAAGATAAAATTTGACGTGTTTTGCTTGGTAGTTGGGAGTGAAAGACGACAGTCGATTGTGAGCAAGCTATGTACAACAAATGCCATTAGGTATTTGTGTCCTCGATGCCCGTAAGATTCGGCAGGACTACATTGGGTGCGACTGATTTGCCAGTGAACGGTACAGAATATGTGCCCTGCATCTCGCCACCTATTACAGAACGTTCCAAAGGATTGGCCACAGCAGACTTCAACCATAGTGTTCTGTGCTCGACGAATGCAACCCGACTCAGCTCTGCAACGGCAATCGCACTGTTCTCTTTTGGATTATCCCGCTACAGAGGAAAAGCCCATGAAGATGCGTATCGTTGTATGGGGTAGTAGTGACACTTACCTCTACTGTCGTCCCTCCTATGAACACAAAGTACACATCAGGATTTTCCAACGACTGCCCGCCAAAGGCCATCATCCCAATGGAGCCAACCACCCGCTTCACCATCTCCCCAAGACGTTGTCGACTTTTGACATCATCTGGCGACATTGTTTCTGCTCGTAAGATGTGCAAAATAGGGTGGTGTAGCGCCTTAGACTGCTCATCATAATACACATGAGATACGGTCGGCGGTGCCGAGAAGCAAGCCGACAAGGCCTCTCGTACGCGTGAAAAGTCGGAGTGGTCGAGGAGCTCTCGGTGGTGGAGCAAAGATTTCCACACTGGATCGGAAATACCGAAAGTTAGCTCCGCTTTAGCCATAACGATGGCAGGAAACTTTGGACTCGCCTTGACCTATGCAGCCTGTGTGGCCTTTCCCCACGTCAAATCCCCACAACGCGCTGTAGGGAATATCGTATGAGGTCGTCGAGTAGATACGATAGCGAGGAGGGGACACTCACAGTATGGCGCCATCAACTCGATCGACGAGCTGGAGAGCCTCATCGAGCTTCTTCTCCCTCTTGGGCTCAGCAGAGGCAGTAAACTCTAGAACGGCCAAGACTGGCTTCATCTGTGGTTAGTATCAATAGTGGTCCGGAGAGCGTCCACTTAGCCTCGAAGAAGTCGCAAAATGAAAAACAAGCTGGAGAGCAGACCCCAGCCTTGGAGTAGTGCCGAATCCACTCTACATTCCGTGACGTCACGTACTCGCCATCGAAGAAACTATCATAATATTCCGACGTAATAATCCTATATGGGCGCAATTGGTGCACTACCCTTCTCATGCGCCGTCCTCAGACTACGTGCGAAAGTCAGTATCATCAACTCGCTTGAGAAATATCGGAACTGACCTGTAATCATCACCGTTCTGCGTAATGTACCTCACCCACGGCAACGCCTGGTATCCACTCTTCTCGACGATCTTGAGGTATCGCACCTGGATACCGGACACGGTGAAGTAGGGAATCTCGAACTTCACAGTGATAGGGGCGCGCTTGTCCATGCTTTCTTGCTCTGAAATAATGACAGGTTTAGAGCAGCGAGCGGCCAACTGAGAAAGGCGATCTTACCTCCTCGGACACTTGGAAGGCCGAAGTGAGCTCGCATGAGGAACTCTCGCCCACCACCAAGCTGCTTGATCTTCCAAACGAAGGCGGATTTGTCCGGAGCATACTGAACGGTTCCCGTCGACGCCTGGGGAGATATGAGCCACAGCATCGTCATTGGCTTGTTCAATCACTTACTCTGAACTTTGGCGTGTCGGCATCGTCAGGGACGGGTACGTAGATCTCCACGTTGTTTGCTGTGCTCCTTCGTTTGAATTGCGCCTTCACTTTTACCATGTATTCTACACGGCTTCCTTTGTGATGCTCAACCTGTGAAAGGCAATTAGACCTCATTGATAAACGAAGTATGTCGACTTACAGCGGCTTCAACCCAAACCAGCGGCTTTACCGGTGTCGACAGGCGATACGACATCAACTCGAATTCGCCGTCTGGAGGTATGAAGGAGATCGTTCGATCGTTCTCGAACCGCGACAGACGAACACATTGGTGAAACTTCACATCTTCCATCTCGATCGCCTTTCCACGGGCCGCTATACGTATGGTCTCAGAAGTTAAGGACGGTCGGTCAAGGAAGGAAGAGAATACACACTGCGTCCCGTGCTTTCAAACATGACTTTGTCATTGAGGCCCAGCCTCAATTCCGGCATGCCAGAGAGGTAACATTTCATCTTGACCGCCCCCAATATCTCAGATCGTACAACATTTCCATTCGCGTTGACCTGAATGACATGAGTTAAACTTAGAACATCTGCAGCAGAGGCGTAACACACCAGCAAGTTTACACTTTCTATCACATCCAAGAATACCTCGTTCTTCCTGTATCTTATGCCCTCTGAACGCCATGACACGGCGTTGGTAACAGCAATCGGTGGTCGTACTTGCACTTCAAGTTTGTACGACTCCTGTGTAATATACCTGAAGTCAAGAGTAGCGCGTAAGGTTCTGGGATAGTACAACAGATCAAGAGAACTCACTCTTGCAATATTTTGCTTTCGGTGGTTTGGGGGAAGCCAAAGTCCATCATTTCATCCAGAAGCTCGTAAATGATGACAAAGTTGTCACGGATAGACTCCTCTTCGAGTTCCTTGAAGTATTCCACGAGGACCTGGACCAGTCGGTGTAAGAACAGAATTATCTCAGCAGCGTTACTATTCCGCTTGGACAGAGCGAGCACTGCACACGTAAGGAGTTCGAGACGGGTGAGTATCACCCCACAATGCGAGTTCGAGACACAGTAACGCACGATAGAGGTTCGAATGCCGGATATGCATGTAATTCACGCCTTCTCTTGAGAAACATGGCGTGACTTGCTGACCCTCCTCTTCCAACTCCAGCACGATGGGCAGAAACTTCTCTATGTAAGTTGGCGGAACATCGTCTCGGTACGACCGCTGTATGAGCGGCTTGCCCTTGAGATCGAGGATGGCTATGAGACTGGCCATTTATGCGTAGCCCTACTCGATTCGAATTCGCGTGTTCGTGGGCCTGAGGCAGCAAGAGTAAGTCGGGACGCCAGGTGATAGTAAGTAGAAGAGGTCGATCCCGCCGCTACCTGTTTCGAGGGCGGGCGCGAGGCTGCGCGGGCTGAGATCAGAATAGGCGCTAACACTGACTTCGAGACTTGCACTGATAATATCATGATCCCCGCATTATAAAATCCTGCATATACTTGTAGCGTTGTTAACGCTAGAGTACTAAATGTAGTCTTACTTAGAGGCCAGTCAAGCATTAGAGCGTAGTCAAACTGGCATATCTCCTTCTGTGCCATATTATATTGCTCTTATTCTCTCTGAACATCACAGCAACTTGGCGCAGGGGTAGCGCGCGGGGCTCATAACCCCGAGGTCACTCGATCGAAACGAGTAGTTGCTATGTCTTCTTTTTAGTTGTTTTGCTCCGAATATTTTCAAGTCGCTTTCCTGTGACTGTGTGGAACATCAAGACGTTCTGTCATTTTATGGTTTTATGTTTATGTAGCAGTGGGGTGTAAATGATGCAAATGCGTGCAACAAACCGCCATAGCGTGTAGATAAGATGATGGCATTATTGATTAATGATGATTGGCTAGTCGACGCCCATAGCACGTAGCCCCAGTGCAACTTGATCGCACTGAGTTCCTTACCCTCACATACACTATCCACCACAATGGCTGCACCCAAACAATTCCTTGACTACGTCGATGCCAACACAAATCAATTCATTGCACGTCTCGCGGAGGCTGTAGCCATCCCCAGGTACGTTCGCAAACGACTAATTAGACTAACACTGAACGAACCTCTGGGTAAACAGTATCAGCGGTGATATAAAGCGTCGCGAGGATGTGAAGAAAATGGGCCACTGGCTCGAGGCCGAGTTGAACAAGTTTGGTGTTAAGACTGAGTTGATCCCCCTTGGTGAACAGCACACAGAAGGCGTGGTTCTGGAGCTCCCTCCTGCAATCGTTGGACGCATCGGCGACGATCCAAAGAAGAAGACGATCCTGATCTATGGCCATTATGATGTGCAGCCCGTATGTTTTGCTTGGCAGTTGTCATTCATGATCTTGAACTCAAGTACAACTTAACATAGGCAAATCTCAGCGATGGCTGGAACACCGAGCCTTTCAAGCTAGTCGTCGATGAAAAGTCAGGAAAGATGTTCGGCCGTGGCTCTACAGATGACAAGGGACCTATCATGGGCTGGCTGAATGTGCTCGAAGCTCACCACAAGCTTGGTCTTCCTCTACCGGTCAACCTTCGTTTCTGCTTTGAAGGAATGGAGGAGAGTGGGAGTGAGGGCCTCGACGAGTTCATTGCTGCCGAAGCCAAGAGAGATAACTGGTTCAAGGACGTGGACGCTGTTTGCATCGTACGTCTTTCCACTTCGGATATTGCTAGATTGTATCCTGACCTGATCAGTAGTCGGATAACTACTGGTTGAACGACCGCACGCCTGCCTTGACCTACGGCCTGCGTGGGTTAGCATACTTCAACGTCGTTATATCTGGTCCAGGTGCCGATCTGCATTCCGGTGTCTTCGGTGGCACAGTCCACGAGCCTATGACTGCTCTGATCGCGCTTCTGGGTAAGCTTGTCTCTCAAGACGGCAGGATCCTCATCCCCGGAGTGTACGACGGCATCACCGCTGCAGACGACAGCGAGCTGTAAGTGAACTGTGCTTGTTGTCTTCATACACTATGCTGAAACGATTCATCAGCGAAATTTATCAAAAGCTCGACTACTCCGTCGCTGACCTTGAGGCTGCGGCCGGTGGCAAGATCGCCATCTCTGACGATAAGTCAACGGTCATCATGGCGCGCATGCGCAACCCTTCTCTGTCAATCCACGGTATCGAGGGCGCATTCTCAGGCGGAGGTGCAAAGACTGTCATCCCAGCCACCGTTGGCGGAAAGTTCAGTATTCGGTACGTCCCTCATGACATGTGGCTGTCCAATTTCCAACAATCTCAACATGTCGATCGTTATACAGTCTCGTACCGCCCCAGAAACCTGATGACATCAGGGCCAAAGTGGAAAAATTCCTCGAGGCAGAGTTCGCGAAGCTCAACACCAAGTGCAAGCTGACGGTTGAATACCTCCATGGTGGCATCCCGTGGGTGGCGGATCACAGGCACTGGAACTACGAGGCGGCTAAAAGAGCCACTGAGGTGAGTTGTGGAACCCTTGTGTGTTATGTGTCGTCGGAGGATGATCTGCCCCGTGCTTCTAACGCCCTTTTTCTATTCTATTGCCCATTTCCATCGTGATTATTACGAACGCCGGTGACTGACTTTGTGTCCTTTGTTCCATTAACAGAGCATCTATCTTAAAAGCCCCGACTATACCCGCGAAGGTAAGATCCTTCTTATGTTGAATCTTCTTACTTTGTTGATGGCTGACTATGCGGAAAATTACATCTATTAGGCGGATCTATCCCTGTAACGCTCACCTTTGCTGAAAACTTGGGCGTGAATGTCTTATTGCTTCCGATGGGCCGTGGTGACGATGGTGCTCAGTGAGTGACGCTCTTAGAGTCGCAGTCGAGAGTTTGATAGGGATGGAGGCTGACTACTGAATCTAACCATCTAGCTCGACTAACGAGAAACTGGACAAGTCGAACTATATCCAGGGTGTAAGCATCTTCTGGCTTGTGCTCCGTGACAAGCGAAACTGACGGAAATGAAACTTTTTCTGTGACAGACCAAACTTTTGGGCTCGTACCTTTACGAAGTCGGTGAGATCACCAAGGCATGAAGAGACAGCTCCGTGCCGTCCATTTTCCAGTTTTGAGCCGTAAAGTTGTAGCCGTACACTCCGCTGGATGATTGAGGGAAGTAAGTGACAGGGAAAGCAAATGTAAAGCAGACATATGATGTATCAGTAGCCGTTGAATGCAAAGCAATACTCGTGTCCGTCGACTGTTTATGACCCTAGCATTTGTGCTAAGCTTTACATATGTGTAGAACGCGTTGCTCGCGACGACATATTCCTACCAAACATAACTTCTAACCTAAAACTGCACTGTGCTCAGATGATACTAGTAACCATTGTCAATTAGAAGACGGAGATCCGTGTGGCTTCCTGTTCTTGAAGCCCTTCACAGGTATCGACTTCGACGAACTAGGTGCAGTAGTATCTGGGCCTCGTGGATTACGAATGACGGTCGTAACCTGTGGCGAAGCCATGCGTATCGGTGGGCTTCCAGGCGTGTCTCGACGAGCTCGCGATGTTTCTGTGTCATTCCTCGAGACCGAACTAGCGGTAGTTTCGGCCTGGCTCGAAGATCCTCCAAAGATGCGCTCACGAGCCAGCTGATAGTCTGCCTCGCGCTGTACGAAAGATTTCTGCTGTGCGTCCGCAGCTGCAGATGTGACAGGCTGAGAGTTCGAGGTGGCTGAGGGACGCTTCAAGATCCGAATGGACGGCTGGAAAGCCGCTGGCGGTGGCGAGACGGTGGAGGCAGAGGAGGCGGTGGAGGCAAGGATTACTTGCGGCATCGGAGCCTTCCTGTTCCTGTGAAGGAGAAGACAGGTAATCGTTAGCTCACATGTTAGATGGTGTCCAATACTTGATTAGAGACAGAAGCAGATAATACATGGCGACGATATCATGTCGAAATAGAGTCCCGAGGTGCTAGGACGGGTATCGAAGGACTTACGCTTCTTCCCATATCTTTGTGGGCTCAACTTCGTCTTCTTCGCCGTCGTCGTCCCAATCGTCGGGTACGGGGTCATCTCGTCTTACTACGGGTACAGTTGGCCGCGGCTCTGTCTTCCAATTCACAGCATTAGCGGAGAGAATCTTAAGCGTATCAACGCATACTTACGGAGGGATCATCCCAAGAGTCAGATGGTCCCGCAACTGGCATTGCGATGCTGCCTAGCAGCGGTTCACTTGGCTGCACCAAGTAAACCTAGTCCATCGAGATTACGCGTGGAGACTGCGGGCGTCCCTTTGCCACGTGGCTGCTATACACGAGGCGCTGTATACTATAATTGCCCCTTAACTGCTTCAAATCGCACTCCGCAGCACAAATACGCGGCGAAAAAAATATTGCCAAGTAACGGGTTGGGTATGGGCAGTGTACCTCAATGTACCCTCGGTGAGGGAGCAATGGAGCCGAAAGCCTCGTCTCCTTGTTTACATTCCCGCTTGCACATGGTGGCGTACCAGGGCGCACTACCAAGTCCGAGAAAGCCGCAATACCCAGATTTTTTTTGCCAGTGATAGAGTTGTGTACACCTGCCTCTTATGGAGCTTTTATGGAGTATACACACTCTTAGTCACCGTTATCCGCTATCGGCTATTAGAGGCAGCAGGTACTAAGCAGTGGTATATACAGCAGTAAATCTTGGTCGGCCTACTCTATAAACCCTTTTGGTAGGACGATGTGTCGCCGACCATTGGCTGGTGAATTTGCGAGTGCCACCTCTTAGTAACATGTGAGGGCAAATTTCCATTGGTCCATCATCTCCTCAGCATCTTGAGCCCAATCACCTGTGTTCTAGATAAAAGTAGCGTCCCTGGTACGTAGCGCTTTATTGAAGATCTAGACGGTCCCCGACCCAGTAAAGTAGTTCTATAAGTGACTTGAACAGGTATGGTACATGCATGCGTGACATTGAGGACTAAATCGATCGAACCAGCTGCTCACATCTACTGAACCGAAACTAACCTAGACGCGATGAGTGCTTGGAGACGACGACATGCAGACAGGTCTTGTATTGAAATTATCAATAACATCTCCCCGGGGTTACCTTGATGCAAAGGAAGCAAAATTGGAGAACCCCTCTGTGTCGATCGCGAAGTCGACTTAAGTACCGGCGGCGGCGACACCACGTTTGTCCGCGTTAGGTAAGCTGAGAATTTAGACTTGTAGACAGGCGAGATTGCATGGAGTGCAGATCGCTGGTCGGGTGAATGTTTTTTCTCCCTGCTCCTCCGCAGAATCGCTATCTGATAACTAGAACGTAGTAAGTAAGCATTGGGAGTTTACGTCATTGTCTACGAGAGGTCTCGTGCCGTGTGGGGAGGAGGACGTGAAAGGAACTTATCGGACAACCTCACCGACAGAATGGCAGTCAGCCCCAGCGTGACGTGCGAGAAGTAGTCACTGCGACAGTGTCAGCCGATACCAGTGCTGAGTGCATGCAGTATTTGTAAAGAAGCCTCAGTGCGACCTAACAATCAAAAATACCATCAATGAATCCCCGTACATTCCCTCTGGCAACAATGCCGTATTAAACACACGTCCACGAGGTGTACGACTTCTGCTTCTTACCGCGGTAGCAGTTGCGAGAAAACTTCTCGAAGTTATCGCCGATATTCAACACGACACTCTTGCTCATTCTATCGTCGTTGGCTCCATGGGGTATCCGTAACTCACTCGAATTTTAAATTTAGACCATATCATCTGGTTGACTAGTGGCCACGTTTAATCAATGAAAACGATCGAATCTACACGGAGTACGTACCGACAGTCCGTCGCACAAAGGAGACATTGATTAGGGTCTTTCACTAGGCAAGACGTCACACCTGCCGTATGCGTCTGAGGACCCGTACAATGAGTGACTTCCCGTAAGGATTTGGTCCAGGTGTGGACCAAATGAGTCGCGGCCAATTGCTGAGGCCACCGTTCATTAACCTGGAATGTCCGGTAAGTGCAACAACTACATGAGGCAGTCTCGAGTTGTTTACATCAAGAACAAAGTCGTTTTTGCTCACCGGAACGGGGGCTTCAAGCTCGGAGAGCCGTGTTGAACTCAATCATAAACTGAACGACTGGCCCTCGCACAGCCTCGCGTGTGAATGGGGTGCTCGACATGAGAAAAATAAACTGGAAGAAGCAACGGAGTCCTCAATGACAAGTGCCATTTGTGGAGCTGCTCATGCCTCAGATCAGCGACTCCCTGTTTCTTGTTGTACCCCGCCACCAACAGAAAATCTGTTGTGCCACCCTGACAAACATCATAGAAGTTTACGGTGTCCAATCTGATGTGGGGAACGTTTCGTTTCCACACGCACTCGATCAATGACATGTGCGCGTGTTCTACTTGTGAATGGCTAAAAATGTGCAAGTCGATAAGCAATACGCTTCTTATAGCCAGTTTCAAACTTACAAGTGGATACATTGAATGAATTGACCGTACCGATGTTTACCGCAGAGGCCGGTGCTGTCAACTGTCCCTTCATCACTACTTATTTTCATCGTCAAAATTATGGTCGATGGGAGCCCGGAAGGTTTCCGGCCTACAATGATCGTGGTGTGGACCTTACATAACAGAAAATTGCAGAGATCCATAGAACAATCCGAGAACAAATCCTCCAAAAGGGAATAGTTCGATACCAGGCAGCGCCACCTTGTTCCTGAATGCCGTACGTTTTGCTGACATCCTCAGAGGAGGTTCGAGGTACGCCTACGCCAGTAGCACGAGGATCGCATTGCTGATATTTGCCAAGAAGAAGGGAGCTTTTCAGTGATTTTCTTACCGCCGGCTCTGGAATTTCGGCGCGTCTGTCCGTGACCATGGTGGCGCTTTAGCATGGGCGCCTATCGATTCTCGAGAAACGGATCGGCTGCTTTTGGCTGCGCCGAGCTGTCGGATCACCCCATCGGTTCCGTTAGACTGTTGCATGAATTTGAATAACGTTACAGGATGTCAGCGAACGCCTGATGCTCAACATCCAAAGTGTACTGACGGCGGGGAGCGGGCAGTCATGGCCTCGAGGTGTATGACGTGCAAGTGTCAGTGGCCGCAAGACATAGGCGACTAAAGCACGTTTCACCGGAAATGCAGCAGCAGGATGTGAATTGCGCAGTTAAAGCTGACATTGTCGGAGAGCGTAAGGACGGTGTAAAGTTGTCTCTTTCGATCGCCTTCGGACAGAACACTATTGAGTGCGCATAGTCGGCACTGTTCGATAATGACGCATCACCTTACAAGGCAGTGAGAGAATGTCTGCGGACAGCAGTGCGGGAAAGACAGCTTACGATGGAAACGAAGCGGCCGTCGGCGCCCCGGAATTTCCTAAAGGGGATAACAATCCTGCCTTACTAACGGGTGACACCATTAGAAAAGTCTAAACAAGTCCGTTGCAGAATTTTGGTTAGGACGATTTTGAATCAAGCGCGTGACGATGGGTGCGGACCGCGGTCGTGTTGTTGTGGTTATCGCCATCGCATTTGGAATTGGGAGGTGATCAGCGTCATGTTCAAGCTCGTCGTCCTCGACGGAAACAAAGCAGCAACACCCCAACAGGATGCAAGGAAACTGACGCCTCGGTGGACTCCTCAAGCCCGGGCACTGCTCACTGGATGAAGCCAGCCGCACCTGTACGATCATGGCGGTGCAGCGAGAGGGCGCACCGACGGGAGTTGCATGAATGGATCGAGGGTGATCGACCTCTGGTTGGAAGTGGCCCCGCTGGTCCAGGTGACCCGGGTGGGACAGTAGAGAGAGAAGATCAATCAGACTGTGACTGAGGACAAGATTCGACATCACGGTGGTACGTAAAGGGGACGCATGGCCACGGCTGTATAGAGATAGCTTTCTTGGTGCTTTATGTCTAAAGAAAATTCAGGATTTATGCGTGCGTGTGGCCCAGCATGTTGCATGACTAGAGGGTGCCAGGGAGACGAACTGCTGCCGCCAGAAGGAGTTCAGGTCGAACGAGGCCTGAGAACAAAGAGCCTGTTGTGGTTAGGGTTAGTGTGACCGTGGCCACGTGAGATGGACGGCCACCGAAGTCAGAAGCGGCGTCGGACCCTGCGGTACTAAACGCGGACGCTCAGAGCTTGTCCTCTCAAACCCACTCGAGGACGTGAGACAGCACGAGTGCATCGACTTTCCCTCCTCGCTCGCCACAGTAGCCAACGAGGTCGGGTGCAGTTGAAACGGACTAGCGTCGGTTTGACTGCGTGGGTAAGTGATCCGCAAATCTGATCTAACCAGTCGGCGGGCACAAAACAGGGAAAGGAGGCAGTCCAGCCCACAGGTCCGTGGTTCAGGCATTTCAGGTTGGTTCAGTTGCCTCTCATCGAGTCTCGAATCTGACCACAAACTCACCTCGAAAGATCGTGCAGGGGCAGCCCACATTGCTACGATCGCTTAGCCAGGGCTCGCGTGTCACACCAAAGTGCTCTTTCGAGCCCAACCTCACAGCGTCTCCACCTCCTCTTTCCGGACGGTAAAGCCGAGCCATCTAAAATTTCAGTCCCTCTTTCCGGCTCTCGCAGTCGTTCGAATTAGCGGTTCGTATTCAAATTCACGTCTAAATTCATCACTAACTCCTCCTTCCGTTTCTGTCTGTCAACCTTCGTGTTTGCCTCCGCTGGGATCGGCCGCATTGCCTTTAATCCTCTCGCCTCCACCGTCTCTCGCTCTTCCATCTTTCCCTTCTTGGACTCGTACCTGCTGGACATGACTTATCCTGACCCCAACTATGCCAACCGCCGCTATGCCTACGCTGGCCCCTACCGCGACCGGTCATTCGCCGCTGCCGGACAACAGTTACAACAGCCGCCCATTACTGTCAAAGTAGAGGACGTTGACGGACCACCTTCACTCGCCAACTCTCAGTATTCTCAGCAAGCGCCTGTTTCTTCTTACTATCGCTTTGGTGGCCCCAACGGACCACCTAGCTCAATTTCTGGCAGCAGTTCTCCTTCGACGCCTGTCACTCCCTTCAGCTTCATGTCTGGTACTTGGCCAGGGCCTTCTTCGTCTTCTCATCCAGGCTCCATGGCCGGCCCCTCGTTTCAGCAACCTTATCAAGCCGGTCGTCTTCACAGTGGATATGCTATGCATAGCCCGCTCGAAGGACATCCCCACCACTCACTGCCAGTACAGGACGACTACGACGACGAAGACGAAGGTATGGGAGAGCTCCCGCCAGGCGTCAGCGGATATGGGAGCTCAGGGGTTGAAACGTCGGGCATGGGCAAGGCGGGGGACAAGCAGGTTCGCAGGCGAAGTAGCAAAGCGTGTGACCAATGTAGAAAGTCCAAGTGTAAGTGCGAGAGAAGTAGCCCCGCGGAACCATGCAAGAACTGCATTCTCCTTGGAACTGGTACGTTTCGCTCTTAGTACGCCTCGGAACCTAGTCCGTCCTGACTCATGACAATCGACATTGCTTGTAGCGTGCACGTTCCTGGGTCCCTCTCGGAAACGTGGTCCTCCCAAGGGCTATATCGATGCCATCGAGGCTCGATTACATCAGACTGAAGCCCTCGTCGGTATCTTGCTCGCAAGCAAGGACAGTAGGGCGAAATCATTGTTGGAGGACCTTAGCGAGGTAAGTTTCCGCGCATGATTCTTTCGTCATTCTGTCGGATGCTTTTGCTCTCCTTTCCCGGCGCACAAAGCCAGGGTGCCTTGTGCCACCGAGCGGGAGACCCTGCCGAGATCGGGCTTAGGCTTTTATTTTACTTTACCGGAATAATTCTGATGCTCATTCTGTCATGTTTCAGGATGCACTTGCGAAGGAAATTATCGAGCGAGTGAACAACTCCCCGTATGGTCACAAAGGGAAGAAGCGTGGCGGAAACTCGGCTGCCTCTAGAGCAAAGCCAGCCTCTCCGTCAGAACCTAAGCAGGATAACCCATCACCTCCTCCTCCGCAGCCTATACAGTACGTCTTTGTGATGGTTTCTGTTCATCGTTACGCAAGACTAAGTACCTGCTACTTATATTATTTGTAGCCCGACGAGCGAGTGGCAGGATTCGGTTACTTCCCACCTAAATTCGAAAGCTACTCAGCGAAACACGGTCGTCGGAGACGGAGAATCGTTCGGTGAAATTGGGTTCTCTACACTTCCTTCACCCACGATTGGAGCGAATGCTTCCACAGGGCAGCGGTCTGACGATGACGCGTCGAGAGAGCGCAATGGTCGACCTATTCTCAGTGTGCACCCGCCGAGGGAGAATTCCGCTGGTGTCACTTCACCTGCTTCCACCGCCGATCGCGGGGACAACGAGCAGCCTCGTCGCCAGAAACGTCGAGTCGACAATAACGAGGTGAACGGCGGGTCGTCACATGCCAACTCGCCGGCCTCGACTTCGCTGTCTGGACGGTCGCAGTCGCCAGCCCAGACCTACCCTTCACCTCATCCCGCGTTAATGAGTAAGCACTCAGTGAGCTCGCTCCAGGGCGGAAGGTCACCGGACGCCCGAGAAGCCGCACCCGGTTATGAGACCCAGGATGAAGACGAATCTGGAGAGGATGAGCTTGCGGTTGCGGTTGGGCAGTTGAGTATGAACGAGGATCTCCAGGTCCGTTACCATGGCAAGGCGAGCGGTCTCCACTTTTTGAACGCTAGCGAGCGAGATGATGGTCGTAGCGAGGGTGGTATTTGGTGAGTAACATTTTCATATCATATGTCCTGGCGTATGTCGTTCTAACGGTGCAACAGGCGATTCCCTAAGGCTAGAGTGTGGCCGCCAGTCTCTGCTGATGCACACACGCCGACCAAGAGCGAAGACGAATGGATCTCTCGCCTCCCCGCCTTGGATATCCAGGAGCACTTGCTTGAGGTGTACTTTACTTACGTCCACTCTCAGTTGCCTATCGTGCACAAGAAATCTTTTATGGAAATATTCCGAACTGGGTATGTCTCATATGCTCGATTCGCGAAGTTCCGCTTTCTCACTTCTATGTAGGAACCTCGGGACGATGGACTCACCTCAAACTGCTTCAACTCATTCCTCCCAGGGTGGTATGTCGCGACCGCTCCGTATCCCATCCCTCTTGCTCCTTGCCATGTTTTCGATCGCTGCACGTTACTCCACCGCTGCTGCACTTCCCCCGGTGCCCGGAGCGATGTGGGCCGCAGGTGACGACTTTATGGCAGATGCTAAGGTGATACTGGACAGCAGCTATGCTCAATCGCGTCCAAGCACTTGTCAGGCTCTTCTCCTTCTCGGCTATCGCGAGATTGGAATTGGCGCCATGGCCCAAGCTTGGCTATACATCGGCATGGCCGTCCGTATGGCTCAGGACCTTGGTCTGCATAAGAACGCCGACCAGTGGAAGAACGTTCGCCAGTCGCTGTTCACAAATGAGGAGCTGCAGGAGCGCAGGCGGATCTGGTACGGATGCGTGGTGATGGATAAATATGTCTCGTCATATATTGGTACGGAGACAGCCCTTTCGTCACTTTGTTGTTTGTACTGACCTAGATTTTAGGTCGTCCGGTCGCTATTTTCGAGCACGACTTTGACACAGAGCTACCGAGTATCGAAGAGGTATGTCACCCGATTGTAATGTCCTCGAGAGCGTAACCTAATTTCTCGCGCTAAGTCTGATGAATTGGAGACATGGTCGACGCATATGTCTCCTGTTTACCTCGACGACGGAACAGAAGAACATTCTCCTGCGCCGCTAACGTCGACCGGCAGGGTAATATCTTGCTTCAACGAGTCTGCCAAACTTTGTGAGTCACGATTTACGCCTTTCAATGGTTGGTTCTAAGTTCGTTACGTCTAGCTATCATCTTGAGCATGATCATGCAAACGATCTATCCCATTCGTCCACACAGCTTCCGACAAGCCGAGTTCAGCAGAATTGAACAGCTGTTGAATAAATGGTATCTCGAGCTACCCGAGCATCTTCGGTTCGACGCGAACACTCCCAAGTATGCCACCCATCCGCCCCACATCCTCACTCTTCATATGCAGTATTGGTGCACCGTGTTACTCTTGCACCGTCCTTTGTAAGTCTACCTCTTCAGACTTGTGAGCCTATCGACCGACAAGATTTTTGTTCTCCAGCATCCGTCACTTGGCTAGTTCTCCCACGAAGGGGTAAGTTCCATAGGTTTAAATGTGCAATTATCCGCTAACTATCGTGCCTTAGCTCGTCTCCCACATCGAGAGAATCTGAGCTCCGTGCCAACTCTCGCAAGCACTACGATCAGTGTGTTCAAGCAGCCAACATGATCACGTCTGTTGGTACGTCATACTCTGCCATATAGCCTGAAGATAGAGCTTATCGGTTATCTAGTGAGCGTGTACATCAAGCACCACTGCCCGAGGCGTGCCTCCGTGTTCTTATGCTACTATGTCTTCACAGCGGCCGTGATGCACGTTCATACCCGTGAGTACATTTACGGACACTTAAGTAGCCTGAGACTTATTTTCTCCGGCAGTCACAACGTATCCTCATGACCCACCGGCCAGCTCTGGTCTTCGGAAGTGCATGGAGATGTTGGAGCGCATGCAGCGAGTATGGCCTAGCGCCTGGCGTGCCAAAGAGCTTATACACGGCTCTAAGGTACAGGCACTGAAGGAGACCGCTCATGGCTCGCCTGAGCGAACGAAGAGAGTTGCTGAGTCGTCTGCGGATGACGCCTCCGACGGTCGTGCCACCAACGGAGTTGTATATCGTCAACCCCAGCCTGTGTACGGCGAAGGAGGACCTGCCGGCCCTCAGCCCGGCTACCCCCTTAATCTTGACCTGCAGCACGCGGAGTCACCCACGTACTACCAGTACTCCCGCTGGGCATCTGAGGGTGGTGCTATAGGCAGCATGAGCGGCAGTCTATCCACGTCCGTGCTGCCCCAGACGTACAGCACTGGCCTGGTCGATGAACGTCTGCAACGGCATCCTGACCGGCAAGGGCGCTATCCCGCTTACTGGAACGACTATTCATCTCTGGGTCAAATGGATCCGACATACGCCATGCCCGTCATGAACGAACTCGTTTCTGAGCATCCTGATGACGCTCAACCTGGCCAGTCTTTGTACATGCCTGACCAATACTCAATCTACAGTGCGTCCGCTGTGTTTTGAGCCACAGGAAGACACAAGTCGCTGACGAGAATTTCCTCAAACCAGACAATCTATCCCAGAACAATTAATCCAGCCTATTGCCCAAGCGTGTGTCCCATTTTCCTCCTCGCTCCGTAATATCGTTCGAACACATCATTCTTGTATATCGCATACTCGCTATTCCGCCCATCTCTATTCCTTCCTCGCTCTTCCTTCCTTTCCCTCTCGTCTGTCGTTTTGCCTATGATAATCTGTAATAGTCACGCTCCCAGTTTCGCAGGTTAGATCGCTGTCCGTCTATCTGTTTGTAGCTCTATCGTTAACCGGATTTACTGTCGAAAATTCTTTCTCTCTTGTTTTGGACTTGAACTGGACACTTTTCAGTGCACGTCTTTCAAACGACGCCTTTCGCATAGTCGTCGACATTTTGCCGCCATACAGTAGAATTATCTGAAAATACTCGGACTCGTACATGGACGATTCGACGTTCAATACAAAATTTGCAAACGAAACATTTACTGTGTTCTTTCCATCATACTTTAGCAGCTCAATTACAATTGCAGCAGCGGTCGTAAGTATAAGAAAACGCTACGTAAGACATGACGCCTTATCAGCCCAGAAACAGTCCAGACTTTCGAGCCTGATCAGTACTGACTCTGTCATTCATAAGTTTTGCGCCCTTCCCACTTGACAATAGGCAACTCTTCTCGCGTTCGTTGAGTTCGAAGACGCGGATTGGTCGGAGAGCCTGCAGGGCTTTGATAGATGACCCCGCAACTCGGTAGCTCCAATTCGTCCCATACGCCCGCAACAGCCCGTTTTCTCTACTGGGATGTAGAGCATACACATGGATAGATGGAGAGAAAAGTATCAGCTCGCATATTGTATGACGGAGACAATGAAATCAGCGATGTGCCTGAGACGACCAAAGCATACCTCAGCTACGGCCTTTCTCATCTTGGGGTACCGATCTTCGAGTGTTCTGGTGCTGAATGGAAGGCGAACCTGCTGGCTGATGTCGTTGGACAGTTCGGAAGGCGAGTCGGACCTAGAGGGCGAAGGAAGACTGTTCCTGCTACGCATGTGTCGAGAAGAGGCGCTAATAGAAGCAGAGCCGGGGCTCTCGACGACCATGGGTAGAATTTGTGTAGCCAGCACCGGCGACATTGGAGGCAGCGATTCTGACGGTGGGGAACTACGACGATGAGGCGGGGATGGATATGCTCGACCCATTTGGTTCATGGAGTGGCGAGTCACTTGGTTCACAGACGGGCCGTGTTGTTGAGATGGACGAGCTCGCAACGTAAGGGACGCCGCAGAGCGACCCTCGCGCGCAAGGTTATCAGGAATCTGGCCAGGAAGGACTCTAGTAACCTTCCATGAGGTGGGTTTCTTGTTATCCGCATCCGTCGACGGCGTTTTACGGTACGCAAACTTCTGAGGCGGCGGCGGTGGTGGTAAGTACGACACCCTACGGCGTTTCGCTTCAGGTTCAGCCGCAGCCACAGTAGAGGTGGCTAGTGGCAGCCGGAACTTAGCAGAAGTGGCATTGCTGGATTGTCCGGGCCGTTTTGAGCTATTCGCCTTCTTCTTCGCCGGCAGCGTGGACCAGTTGGCTTCCGGAGAAGAGAGGAGGTCGTAAGGATCACGTTCGGGAAGGCGTGTGAGAAGAGAGCAATCAGGAGACGAATTCCGAGGAGGTGTTAATTTCCGAGGCCGCCTCAAAGGAGGGACCACAGGAAGGTATGTACGTGCGTTGGGCCCGAGATGACGGTCTGACGAGTGGGGCGAGACAGATTGCTGTACTGGTATGTTCTGAAAGTCGCATAACGCTGAGCTGTACGGTCTTTTGCGAGAAGGGCCGTACTCGCTTGTACCACTGCTGTACGGAACACGGGGAGGCGAAGAAAAAGCTTGCCGAGCTATATCTGAACGCAGAGAAGAAGCCTTGATGGAAGTATACGTTGGGCTAGACATAATTTCGCCATGAGATGTGGGATAAATAGGAAGTAACTGCCTATGACCAAATCTTGTAGCGCCAATTTCTGCAGTGGTATTAATCGAGAATTATGCGCATACATTTAGCTAAGCATCCAGGACGCACCCATTTGCTCAGCGAAATGACTCGGCCCGCGCATAGGCTGTTGAATGTGATGTGCAGGCTGACGATGCACATCGAGGCCCTCTGGCCGCTGTTTACGGTAGGCTATATGCTGCTGATCCCTTCCTAGAAGAGACCAACATCGTCAATACACTCGCAGCGCTATACTGCACGCAGAGACATCGTTAACGAACCCATACCAGGGATGGGTAAAGCAGGTATAATTTTATTTCCAGCAGTATGTCCTGACACATGTGGAGGGGTAGAGCTATGCATTGAGGGTTGAGATTGGGGGTGAGCAGGAGAAGCGGTGTAACGCGTGGCAAAGATTGGGCTAGGCTGAACAGGAAGTTGAGTATTCTTGTTGATGGAACCTATTGGCTGCTGAGAAGACGGCGGACGGGGACAAGGATGCATAGTGCGGTCGTTCGAAGACTTTAAGACGCGAGCAGCTGAGATAGAGCGTTCACAAGGAGCATCCGGAGCAGCATTTGGGCGAGTCCGAGTTTGGCTTTTCTTCATTTGACGTTTAAAGCCTTCGACGATCTGTCCTTGAGGCTGTTTCTTAGGAGCAGAACCGGTATGCTCGACCTTCGCTTTATCTTGCTGTGGCTGAGGTCGTACTGCTGCATTTACTTTCGCGATGCTCCAAGGATTTGGCTTGTAAACAGCTTCATCGTGCCTCGAGGCCAGATCCATTTGTTGGATAAGTCGAGCATCTTCCGAGACGAAAGCGGGTTTGTTAGTTGCAGTGGATGGTTTCTGACCTACAGGAGACTGAGTTTCAGAAGAGTCAGAGTCCACAGAGCATCGCCCTAGAGTTCGCAGGTTCCTAGACCAGGATCCAGAGGTTGATTTGCTGGCAGATCCTGTCATCTCTGGACATGCACGAGATACGAGCTCAACGAGGCAGATGATGGTGGTGGTCAGAGACAAAGCGCGCTTTGTCTTTACAAGTCCGTACGTAATTGCTATAGACGCCCATAATCCTCTTCCGCTGCTACCTTCACCGTCCATCTCGAGCTCCCTACGTATAGACCACGGATATTGGCTTTGTTCGACGAGGTATTGTGAGTGGAATACATTTCCTATTCAATTTTAACAGCTTGCAGCGTAGCTGATAGGCTGTGCTGCTCAGAGAGCGACTCAGACTAAGGGCCACTCAGGTTCATCGACGATCATGACTGCTATAAAATCCGAAGGCAGCTTCAAGCCTGCCCCTGCTACGCAGGAGGAGAAGGACAAGATCTCACAGATACTAGAAATTATGTATGGCGCATGCAGCGAGGATAAAGTCCTCAACTTCCTCAGACGAAATGGCGGTAATGTCGAGAAGACAATAACCGCTCTATTCGATGCACCCAGCGAAGATGCGCCGACCACCTCAGGCACGACGGATTATACAGAGTTACGTGAGGCTGCAGCAGGAGTTGTTACCACACAGCCGCAATGGGAAGCTCAAGGTGAGCTCAAGTAGTCGTTTACATCGAGCGAGTCGTAATCTGGTGCTGCGCACCTTAGCTTCATCCCAGACCGACACAGCACCAGTGATCGACCTGACTGGGGATGATGACGAGGACCTGTCTCGAGCTCTCCAAGCCTCTTTGCAGGACCAAGGTACAACGTTCGGTCCCAGTGACAGAGCTCCTGATCCCAACTGGGCAGTCGTGCCCTCAAATGTGACTACGTTGTGCATCCTCCGGGTTGCACTTGTTGATCTCGCACATACAGGTCGCTGTGGGCCCCACAACAAACAATTTTGTATCGCAAGATGACCAAGACTTGAACCAGGCTATTGAGGCAAGCTTAAACTATGAGATGAATACAGATCCCATAGAGGACCGGCCATTGGAGGATCGCATACGAGTGGGCGACAGGTTCGTAACATCCCATGCTGTTTATATGACTTGAAATAACAATGCCAACCAAAGTCCTGTCGCGCTCTGTCCTACGCATGCCTCTTATATATATGCCGCTAACCTCATTCACGCCTTGTACTTCGTACCACAAGTGCGAGAGTATATCGCCCCATGGAGACCACGTTCCGACGATCCATCTATACCTGCTGAACCCCCTACTAGTGGACCCGGTATGTGCTGAATTTGAGCTATTCCGAACGCTTCTCAGATTCGTTGCAGGCCACACAGTTTGGACACTCCTCGAGACATTTGTCAATATGGAGTTGTCCCGTATGAATGAGCTTTGCCCAGATGATGTCTTTAAAGATTGTAACACGGTCCCTTGGAACAACCCCAGCAGGACACCCGGCGAGCTCACATATGGTACGTAGATAGCCCTCTCTCACAGCTGTTCGTCCTGAGATTCATTCGCGTTTAGAGTTTTACCTGCACCTCGCGTGGCAGGTAGAGGCTGTCCTCCATGGGGACCTTGCTACAATATATCCCGAGCCGCCTCCATGGCCAAGGTCAGACCCAAGTGACCCTTCCATAACATCCGTCGCACCAACTCACCATGCATCAACGGGCAGATTATTCCACTTACGACACTGCAAATCTGATACACCACCTTACCGCGGACCATTCAGCAGAGAATATGACGCCTCGGCTGTTCGAGTCACCGTCAGGGATGACCTGGAACCTACAGATCTTATATCATGCTTAGCAGATGAGCTGGTGGATGACATCAAACCGAACACTACAATAGTTGAGGCAAGCGAGGTGTTGGCGTTCGAGCTGCTCAGGGAACCGAAGCCGATAAGGGACAGGCAGAAGTTCTCGTATCCTGCGTCTGTATACCTGGACCAGTTCTTGAGGGAGAGTGCCGAGTTGGCGACAGAGAGACGAAAGATCAGAAAGGCGGCGTTGGAAGAGGTAGAAAAGCTACAAACTTCGAAGTCGGCTCTGTTAAAGCACAAGGTAAATCATGGGGATTGTCCGCTCGTTAGGTAGCGCATGCTGACCCTATGTTCTCAGGGCCGAGACACATTAGCGGACCTTCGTTCGGCCGTGTACTACTTCGAGAACATCGCAGAAGATAACGAGGACAACGATCGTCGTGAGTTGTTGGCCGACGCCGCGGCGAAACTGACCAAGATTATTGCCAAGATCGAAGACGAGGCTAAACGTACGTCTGTATAACATCCGATTTTTATTCAGCATTCATAGTGTTTTAGGTATCGACGGCTCTATCGAGGCTCTAAAGCTCGAGGCATCGCAGGCCCTCGATTGCCCGGAGCTACAGAAGCATAAAGTCTGTATCAGTATTGGTTCCTGGTAATATTACCACTCTGACACTGGTTTTGTTTTCAGTATGACCTCCGCGCCGTACTCGTCCATGATGGATTGCTTGGACGGAACCACCTATATTCCTATGTCAGGCACAAGGGAGTATGGTGGAAGATCGTCGAGTACAAGGTTACCGAGGTATGAATAATCAGTCGAGTCAAACGGGATTTTCCTCATCTTGTTTTGTAGGTGTCAGAAGATGAAGTATTGAACGATCCCGTGGGCTTCCACCTCGGCGCCGGTCCATACTTCCTCCTATACAGCCGTGCTATTAGTGAGGAACGAGAGAATGCGCCGTACCCCTGGCCTCCATTTTTGAAGGTCTGTTAGACAAATATTTCTCTCCCTTGTCTTTGCTGAAGACAGAACCTACAGGATACTGTGAAGCAGAACAACCAGATGTTCTTCTCACAACTGCCAGCGGAAATCTCCAGTGCTATCGTGGACCCAAACTCGCCCCCGACATCGTTTGCCACTCCCCTTGAAGAACTACCACCGTCTATCCCTGACTTGGGAGTAGCGCCGATGGATGTTGACCGCCGTGAATCGTCACCATATAATGAGGCATAAGTGCAAAGTGTCATATCGCACGGCTTACCTTAATCAGTGGACTTTGGGCATGCTTTGGTCGTGTCTTATTTTGTATGTATCCATAGCATGATGTGAATCCTTATCTTCGTAGATTACTCAGAGATGTTTATTGAGGGTGACAGATGGCATTTCATATCATCGAAAACATCTGACCAGCCGTCGCTGGAATTGGACCCCATAATGGTAGCATTCTGACTTGCGAAGATATATATATGCTTTCTCGCCAAGGTCACCTTGCGGCATGTTTTTGTCGTGTATAGGTCAGGTAACTAACCAGTACTATAGTGTCAGCCTTGGCTCTCTTCTGTACCGTATGCATTACTCTTGTGCTTCGGTGTGAATGACCACAACTCCGGAGCAGGACCGAGGAACATCTCCGAGATCTTCACCCAGTCGCGACTGTCGCCGCTGGCCAGCAACGTTTCTGCAGACCATGGTTATAAATACTGACCACGCTATGGAAATTACCACTCACCAAGCTCGTTTCTTCCCCGGAAAGCAGGTGGTCGATCATTCATTCGGCCCGGCAACACCTCTAGGAGTCCAAGGGGAACATAGCGATATTGGAAGGAAAGGGCTTCGCACAGATACCGTCTGGTGGTGTTAACACCAGCCGTGTCCGAACCGAAGTGACTATAAGTATAATCAGAAAGCTGATGGCCACGGTCGCATGATAAGGACGTACTTCAGCCCGTATTCGGCATACTATTTCATAGGAACGCTCTCAGCATCCATCACGCCCAATCAGAATAACATAGCATAGAGCGCACCTTCCTAATACCCTCTAATCGTTCTCTAGCACTGATGTCCCATTCTCGCCTCTCTTTAATCTCCGTGAAAATCCAAGGCTTGATCAGTGCACCTCTTGCAACCATGATGCCATCGACGCCACTTTGCTCGATTTTCTCCCAATAGTCCTGCGATGAGTAACAGTCTCCTCCCCCAAATATGGGCACAGGCGCAACTAAAGCGGTGAGCGGGAGTCAGCGGATCGTTCTAATGATTAAAGCGTCATACTGACGGTTCTCTTCCTCTTCTCTTGCACGAACCGCATCAACACAGGTCTTGATGTAGTCCCAGTCGGCAAGTTTGGAGTAACGCTGCTGTCTCGTGCGTCCATGTAGCTATAAAAGATGTTTGATCGCGACTCTTGTGAAATTTAACATGCACTTCTTACCGTCAAAGCGGCAGCGCCCCACTCAGGGGATAATCGGGGCATGAGCTTGTGAGCGGTGTTCTTTCCGTCTTTCACGCCAGTCCTTAGTTTAACAGTGACCGGGACGTCGCCAAGAGCCTTATTCATGCCGACAATAATCTTGCCTAGCTTGTTTGCAGCGTCGAGTACTAGATCGGCAGAGTTGAGGTAAAACATCTTCAACGAGTCGAGCATAGCCACTCACGCGCCGATCCGCTACCAGTCTTGTATACAAGATCGATAGGACACCCACAATTGATGTCAACGAAGTCAAGGTTGCCTTCACAAACTTTGCCAATTATCTCCGCTGATGGTACGAGTAGTTGTGGTTTACTTCCAGCGATTTGTACGCCAAAAATGGACTCTGATGGATGTCGTCTGACGAGCGACCATTCTTCCTTCGAGCCTTGCGTAAACGAATTTGCCAAGCCCACTGTCCAAACGTTAACACGAAAAAGTGGAAAAAGTTAGGAGAAGGCCTCACTCTCTCCGCAAGTAATATCTGCGCCGTAGTCAACGCATATCCTGCGAAAGGGCTACTGAAGTAGTCAGAACCATACAAGTATTAGTAAACCGTTCTTACCAAGTTTCCGACGGTCGTTAATGGTGCTAAGTCTGGGGCATTGCAATGTCAGTATACATATGCAAACCTGTACTGTAATGGCGACAGACATGTTTTGCCCTTCCAGTGAAGCCGCTTTTTCTCGGACGGCCTCAGAGGAACATCAGGCGTATCGTCTATGGATCCTTCAGGCAATCCCTCTGCGACAGAGTTGACGGATTTAGAGGTGTGGGGAGTTGCCTCTGTACTGGCCTCTTCCTGCTCAGGCTCTTGCACGACCACAACAGACTCTTTCGCCTCCTTGGCTTCCTTGGCCTTCCTTTGCTCGGCTTCCGTAGCAGCTTGTAACTCCTTGAGATAAGCATCTGCAATGGGATGAGGGAACTTTATGTCATCGCATCTTAAGCACTCATGAGCTAGTGGACTGTCATACTTTCTTCGTCCTTATTCGCTTTAAAATGTCGCCATCAATCGTGTTCAACTCCGTTTGCGTGGTTGCGGCAACTGCTTTCTTCTCCTCGTCGACGACCAGGATTGTCTGACCACTTTCGTCCAACCTGGCGTGGCCGCCAAGGAAGCGACACTTCAGCCCATACCTACATTCTCCTGTTGCGTCAAAAACAGGACAATGCGCCCTAGGATCGAACGGAGGTCCATCGCCTTCGGACATATCCGTATCCTCTGCTAATGAAACGAATGGCGCCGCATCCGAGAACGCAGTTACCGGAGGGATGATGATGTCCTTCGGTTTGGCTGCAAGATATGCGGTGACGTCGTGCGTATTGCGGCACCTATGGGAGAGTTTAGCAGGAAGATATGGTAGTGAGGGCGCGTATCCATACTGATCCCCAAACTCGCATATTCTTCCGCTGGCAATACGCCAGCATAGTTCGACGTCATCGCGAACCTTTTGAAATCGGCGTCCTTTGTTGGCACCGCGCTTATTCTTCTTTTCCTCCTTGGACCATTTCTTCTTTGCGCGACCACCAGACGTACCATCGTTGGTTTCGTCGTTAACCGTAGGCCTCGGATTGTTTACATGGCTTGTGCTACCTTCTGCAGCATCGTCGTCCGGCAATGCAGAGACTTGAGTCGAGATCAAAAACCTTTAACTGCATCAGACAAACGAGAGGGAGCACTGCTGAGTGAGTTTGGACGAACTCGGGTTTGATTGGTGCAGTGCCAGGGGGAAGTGACATGTTTCCTACAATGACATGGCACGTTTACTTCAGTGCTGTATCCGAGAGAAATTTAATTCGACCTACGTCCTTTAAACATAAGTTGTAGCAGCAATGACGGTTTGAAGATCAGCGGGCAACTTGCGAATTTGATTGGCCATGACAGGCGCCCGGTAGTTGCCGGAGTCAGTGGCGCTGAGAGGAGACGAGCGCTCAGGCTGGAGAACGCTGACGACTCGGAGCGTCCTCCGAGTTACAGCCCCTCACCATGTAGGTGGCCTGGCAAGCAAGTACATATGAGATCGCAATCATTTCGACTACAATAGCCTTCATCCCTTTAATGCACATATACAACGCCTTAGGACATTTTATCGTGATTTCTATCGAGGTCTCATCCATGAGAGGTAAGTACATCCGCCGATTCCAAAAATTACATGGCACTATTGCTAAGCTGCCGTTGTGCTTGACCATACTTGTTCTTATAGAACACAATGTCGCCATCATCTTCAATAAAGCAGCATTCTGTGAACGATCGATACAGGGCACGGAACGAATTCTAATCGGCAGTGTTAGCTTAAGACACTGGTGATTAAAAAGCAATTGTAATGCCCCTACAGTTGAATCAAAGTTGTAGTCTTCCCCAAGAAGGCCACGCAGTATTGCAGTCACTTGCGGCTGATTGTCTTATGAATTGTATCAATACCGGTGATAAAGATGTATGAAAACCGGCGCTCACAGAATGGGATATTGGAGAATAAATGGTGAGCGATATGGTCATGCGACACCTACCAAATCATGTTCGATAAGTAGACCATCGCTTTGTAGGATGATGAAGTTGTGATGCTTACGTTTAGCAAGAAGAAGCGGCCCAGTGGCCCGAGGAGCGGCCTGTCAACCGTAGCAAGTGCACCTCTAAGCCAGGTCCACTCCTTTGCTCGATAATGTGGGATCGTTGGATCGGTATGATGCAAGAAGGTTAACATGATGATCCAGTGATTGGCCAGCTTCGGAAACAGGCGTCAGAATTCCACATGGGGCATATAAGAAGGGACAACTGTACAAGGTACGGAATGAAGTAAACCTTGATGAAGTTACGCAATCCGACGTGATAGCCATAGGCCATGAGGATGCAACTCATCACCGCGAGGCCAATATTAGAAATGACTATCCGATGTCTCTTCTCGTTTTTGAATAGCGGTGAAGAAGGCGAGAAATGCTGAAACACTATGAGTTATTCATTTATTCGGGGGCACCGATTTCTGAAATTCGACTTACGTTTGTCCCTGGGGGGTACATCGGAGAGCCGAGTGTGTTCTGTAAGAGGTATGACTGCCACCCCAGCAGCTGCATGAGCAGCATTCTGCCGAATACGAATAACGGAGTGTCGTCGAAGATTTCTTGATAGTCCAACGGTAGCGCTTGTTTCTCGGGGGGCAGTGAATAGTCGCTGCGGGTGCGCGGAACGTAGTTCTCCTCCCGCTCAACGGAGTTCGCGGCATTCTACAATACAGTTAGTAATAGCGTATGTTTCTATGTGTCAAGTTTCACTAACATGATGCATCTTATGCGTAACGCGCCAAGCATAGTACGGAACCAATAGGAACTACGGCCATGTCAGTCTCGTCAACCCTTCGGAGGGGGTAAAACATACTGTATGCAATGTATACCCGATTACATGATTCACCCAATCATACGATGAGAGAGAGCCGTGGCCGGCTTCGTGGCCTAGAATTATACCTCGTTTATCAGCATATTACACGAACAAACCAATTCTATAGCTTACTCAAACACCAAAACCCCGCAAAGGTCAGGCTCTGGAAAAACCAATATACTGGCCACAGAACACAACGCATAGCGGTTGACGAGAGTGCGGCGCCACTCGTGAAGCCATGCGTGTTCAGCGACCTGTCCAGACACGTTGTGATAAGGTAAAATGCTATCGACAGCCCAATCGTACGGAAGACGTATTGCAGTGCCACGAAAGTTGACTTGTTGAAGAGATGTCTCGGAATAGCAGCATGGATTTGTGATAAGGTGATCTGCTTCTCTCGTCAGCGATGCCACGACGGGATCAACGGAAGCACAGACGGACCTGAGGAGGTGTGAAAGGCTTCTGCTTCCGATACTCATACTCGGCAGAGTTCCTCAACAGGCTAGAAAGCGGATAGTTGCTCATCATGACAAGGATACGGGGCTAGCGTGAGACGTGGAGAGGGGCCAGCGCAAACCATTATGCGACGCTCGTCGAGGCCTTATATCTCTCACCGGTGATCAAACGGTCGAATTTCATGTCTGCCGACGATGTCTTGGTGCCCATTTCGCATCGCGCGTCCTTCAAGACATGTGTGCGGTGCTGGCATATCAAAACGTGACATGTACAAATAGTTCCTACAACCACCGCCTGACAGTTCTCTCGGGCCTCGTGCTCAGGCTGGCGACGATTCCGGGGGACAGATTCTAAACATGTCAGACGACGAAATAATTCCGTTGGAATGAATTTACTACCTCGTGTGAACCTGTTCTCGGATTGGTTTAATGACGGTGGTGGGCTATCTCCAAGTACTGGAGTATCGGTTATCGGAGACGTGCTGTGCAATGCGACGAAACTTCAATCTGCGACCTACAACCCTGCAAACAATGCAATGTACAACTTGCCTATTGCGGTGAGATTATGCAATACTAGCAAGGCCCGCGGGCGTCCCCACTAAGTGCATTGCACGTTTCCTGAGAAAGTCAAGTTCTGCCACGCCATAGAAGGCCTAGATCTCTTGCAGAACCATATCCGTGTACTTGATGCATACGGCATACGGAAACAAATACAAACCGAAGCGGAGAAGATGAATTTGGGTTTTGTCATAAGCGTGATAGGCTTCGGTTACGGCCTATCCTTAAGCAGCACTTGAGCATTGAGACATGTACTGAGCAATTCCCAAAGTACTTTCCGCAGCTGCTTTCATGGCTTGGAAGTATATAGGATGACTGGAAGGCGGAAATGGGGAACCGCATTGCCCTCCCGCGCAGAAGCCGTGTAGCTTGGATGATTGACAAGGCCTGTCGTTGATAATTGATACACGGCAAATCCCCAAATTAAAGGCAAATGAAGCCTCAAGATTAAGCCGCAGTCACCCCGCAAACTTTGACCAGGCACTGACCGGTACTGACCGCTGACATCGGGGAGCATGCGCTGCTGACGAAGGCAGCATTAAGCATCGAAGGCGCCCAAGCAGCCACTGTACCCTTACGCAAGCTTCGAATCTTGTAAAGGGAAGTGTGACAGGTACTACTGTAGCAGTAAGATAGACCCAGTACACTATCGACCGCATCACATGATCGGCGTGACAGCGTTTACGAGAGCTTTGGCGGAGGAATGTGCCAGAAAAACCCTTGCGAAAGTAATAGCTCATCGACACGAGCATCTTTACAGAATCTGATTCCCTAACTCTGTAGTATATACTTGGATGTATGGAAATAGGGCGTAGGATCTTCGTAAGTGCTCTAGTTCTCCTATAATGACATGATTTGTATATCCCGAAGCACGCGTCTGTTGCGAAAATGAGGAAATAGTATTTAGAGTTCGCTCGATCCAAGTACTTAAATATATTCGGTTCGGCAACGATAAGGAGACATTCATAGTTCGGGCGACGGTACGTTGCGGCTCGAGCGACGGGATGTTGAATTATGGACGGGGTACACTATAAACACTTGCTGCGAGCTCAATACCTACGAAACAGAGCCGCAAGAACCAAGAGAGCTTGTGGGCTTAAGAATACTCACCATGGTCATCGTGTCCTTCCGAACCATATTTTCGCAGACATGGAGAAAGTAGGAGTTACACCTTCTTAAGTCATATGCAACTCAATCTGTTCATGTTATTCCGCACTCTCATTGTACATTGTAATACTCTCTTCGCGCCTCCAAGTCGGTAGCAGTAACTTTGTTATTGTCGAATCCGGATAAGTACGTATCGGGCGTTTATACCAGCGACGTAAGCTCTGCACGTGATCGTCACACTGTGACAGGGGTGGTCGAGAGTGTACTGGGTCTATCTTATGACCAGATGTTCGTCCATGTGACATGTGACGCGTAGATGTTCAAACTTTTTGATGTTCAAAGCTCTTTGTGACCTGTGACCGAATGTTCATGTTCAGTAGGCGCTATGAACATCTGCAGCACCGTGCTTGCTACTCTCTCTGTTACCGTCTTTTAGTGGCAAATCGACGAGTCCTCGGGCCACAAGAAAAAAATTGAAAAAAAAAATCACTAACCGCCCATGTCACATCGACAGATGGATGTTCAAATGTGCTTGTGACGCGTGACCAGATGTTCAGTTCACGGCCGTTGTGACTGTGACTGAACATCAGGTCATACTGCTACAGTACTCTTGTCGTCGTCATCCCGAGTCGTGTTGATTGCGAATGCATATCAAATCCCAGTAAGAACTGGGGTGCCATGCTCACAGAGCTGCTTCGACAGGTCAATCACGCCAGGGCGGAAGTAGCCGGGATTTCGCACCGTTCTGGCAACACATGCCCTCTCTGAAGATCCCTGCTCCTCTCGCAAGTCGTGTGAAGAATGAGCATAGGGTGTGGGTCCACGTAACCAGCCGAGAGACATCCCACATGTATCGATTACGAGACGCGCCTGAGGCTATTTGCAGTCATACATTTCACGTAAGTTTGCGTGCCCAGGTTCCAGGAAATTCGGAGGTCATGTCGTTAGTCCGGAGCTGCCAGGAAGCAGACGAAACGAACCAGAAGCAGGAAACACCGCCCGCCATTATTCGACCATTACCTGTCGATGTCTTGTGGCGACAAACAGTCACTAGAAAAACCGGTAAGATGAAGTAAACTGATAATGTACAGCGGTTCAGGCCTGCAGGAGTTGAATACAAACGATGTGAGTGAGCGCGGGTAAAATCACAAAATGAAGTGATTCCTACCGGACGAGTGCATATCAACAGCCCCGAGTACATTACCAGCACACTGCGCAAGGATCCCTGGATTGTTGGCAAGCGAAACATGCACGTTTTAAAGCACGAGGGTATTCCAGTTGTCGACATGAGCAGCCGAGGAATATTAATCCACTCCGAGTCGTGGCAGAACGGGAACGGGAAGTTGAAACGTTGAAGGCTTGTCCGGGCCCCTCAGGCTCTAGCGCTTTGCAGGTGCCTTTCAACGTGACATCATAACCCTGATAAAGCGTGACAATTCTCCTTGCGTGTCGAGCTGAGCAACCCTTCAGGCCTCAGGCCTTCAAGCTTCAAGCTTTAGGGATTGAGCTTCAACATAAGCATTCGGATTTGAAACTACTCCTCTCTTGTGCACGTAAATAAGCAGAGCCTATCATAAGAAAAGATACTCTGCGCGACGTTAACCCTGATGATACTTAATGTCATAATTGTGTGTATGGTCACAGGTTTATGTCACGGCAACTTCCTATCGCCGAGGAATCTCGGTTTTCTCTGGCACTTTCACACTGAACTGTCACAGTAAGTTGCGTTTGCCACCACAACCTATGAGAAGCCTCAGAATCGGAAATTTTGTTTCAGTTCAACCATAGTATGCCTCCGCGTCATCGAGGCGGGCAGAGGGACCCGTTCGCAGGTCTACCGGACGATGCACAAAATGTACTTCAGGTGAATGACAATCGTTCTTATGTTTACTCAAACAGGAGTTCAAGAAATTTTGTAGGATCTACTGGGAAACTATCAGCCTAGAGCCAATGCACCACCTGGAGCAGACATAGCACGAATGTTGTCCGATAAGACTCCCGAGCAACTGGATAAGATCGTCGAAGCACTGTCTGGCCTAGGGGAAGCTGAAGTTGACCTCGAAGCCTTCGATTATACGCAGGTGAAGGTGAAGAAAAGCTCGTTTTGGGTTATGCAGTTGTCCGCGGATGGGTTCGTGGGCCCGAATAACGAATACTCTCATGAGTTTAAAGAAGGCTATAAGCCGAATTTCCAACTCATAATCTGTGGGCATCTCGTTCATATAATTGCCTTGCCTACATATTCTAACGGTGATGCACGTAGACGATGAAAGATCCAGCTTTAGGGCAACTGACTTCTCATCAGGTGGTTTGCCTACCTCCTCGTCATTGCTTACGTTCGTGGAACCCCTAGGCCCGGAACAGAAGCAGATCACTGAAGAGCTTATTGGACAGGTTATTAAAGAAAGCGATCGCGAACCCAATGCCGCCTCTCCGACCATGTCTTCCTGGGCTGCTGCTCATTGCTCTCAAATTGAGTCCACACGTTGACAGTCTCCGGCCATTCCTCGATTCGTTGCCTGCTCCATTCAGCTGGCGGGTCGAGACACCGTCAGTACACGTAAATCATCTCTCGCTGAAGCACGTGGGCTGAGTGTGATACAGGGAGGAAGCCGCAGAGGTAGCATCTGGTGTCTACGAGAGGAACGTGAAGGGTGTTGCACAAGGCTTGTCCACCGGGCAATCCGAGAAAAGTCTTGGAAATCAAGCTCTGGCCAGTAAAGATCGCCAGAAAGCGCTTAAGCACTACACCGAAGCCATCGAATCCCTTCAAGATGCCATTTCGCAGAGTCCGAATGCAGAAGAAGAGAAAAAGATCGCAGAGTTGATGAGTGTGTGTTACACAAATAGATCGGCCGCGTGGATGATGGAGGGAGGTGGATTCGATCCGAAAAGGGCTCTCAAGGATGCAGAGGACGGGGTCAAATGGAATGAGAACTATTCGAAAGCGTGAGGTTTCAAAATTCCATGCTGTGCCAGTTATCGCTTGATTAACATAGTGCTTTTTATAGATTTTACAGACAGGCGAAATCTTATTATCTCCTTGGCGAGAAGACGAAGGCAGTTGAGGTTCTTCGCGGAGCTCTAGCTCGGCCCCAGCTTAGGAACGACAAGGGTCTCAGTGATTATCTGAAAGAACTCGAGCCTGACGAAGCTTGAACTATCGTCATCCTGGTCACTGAACTTTGAACGCTGCGCTGGCAAATGTGTGAAGTCAAGACGCAAAATCGCGAACACGTAACAGTTCTCTATGTCCACTTATCTTTCACATTCACTCGCAGGAAACACCCACTTCTCAGCAGTGTCATCGCCAGCTGTTGCGCCACTGCCTAACTTCCAAATTAAAGGTAATTACAATAACTGTCCTGTGTCTTCAATATTACATGGCAACAACCCAACCCTTATTCCGCGCTTCATCCATTTCCATCCATATTACCACTGCTGTTGACGTTGCGGAGGCTGCTGTATCCAACTCGTGAACGGATTGGTATTCGAATTACCGGTAGGCTGCATGGCATATCCTTGCTGCATCATAGACGCCTGCTGCATAGGTTGTTGCATTTGACCGAATGGCGATGGCGTTGACCCAGTGTATGACTGAGGCGTAGCAGTCATAAACGGCGTCCCTGGACCAGCCGACTGTGCCTGTCCATATGGATTCGTCATCGGGGTGAACTGTCCCGTTGACTGTGGCTGGAACATTTGCTGTGGCTGCTGTTGGAAAAATTGCTGCTGAGACGGCTGTTGCGATAGTGTAGACTGGCCATATGGAGATGCGGATGGCGTGAATACAGGTGGCTGAGGAGAAGGTGTAAACCCGCCAGCTCCTGCCCCCGAAGGTACCATGCCGGCAGGAAGAGGCTGCGGGGAGAACGGGTTCGGGTTGGGGGCCAAAGTTTGTTGGGAACCGAGTGGTGAGACCGACGGCTGTAGTGTCTGCATTCCTGTCTGGAATGGCGAAGTGCCAAACTGCATACCTGTCGGGTTAGCGCTTAACCCTGAGCCTAAACTCATACTACGTCCGACATTGCCCGGCTGTTGCTGAAGCATTGGCGGAAACGCAGCACCCGGACTGGCAGATAGGCGATTGAAGGGATTGGAAGTCGGCGCAGACAGGAAGGATGGAGTTGACGATGTCGCCGAAATGGTCATTGGCTGCGTCACGGCTGCAGACATGGCAGGCTGGAATGAAGCGACTTGGAGAGGTAGTGTAGCGTCAATGGTCCTCGACTGCTGTTGTAAGGACTGTAGATCGCTCCAAGGCCCGTTCTGGGGTTGTTGAGTTTGCGACAGTTGCTGCGTTTGCGTAGGGAGAGATACCGGGTGTGAAGCCGATCTCAACGGGTTGCGTGTCACTCCAGATGGAAGTGAAGGCAGCGGTGAAGCTGATCCAGTGGGCGCGGTTGCTGAAGGTTTCTGGGGTGGTGCCGGGGCTGATACAGATGCGATGTCTTTCGACTGTTGGCGAGCAGGAAGGGTGGCCGCAGATCTCGAAGGTCCGAGCAACGCGGCAACTGCTGCTGAGCGATCGACAGGGGAGGAGCTATTGAGCGGCGGGAAACGGCCAAATGAACTGGAAGACGGTGCTGCTTGCATGTACTTCTTGAACTCATATTTGTCTAGTAGGTTGTCAGTATTATTACGTATCGAAGGAAAGATGCACTTACTTCGAATGTACTTCTCTAGTTCGCTATCCCTCTCGGAGTCGATCATGTTGGTCGGAGGTGGATGTCTTCTTTCGTCCGGATTGTACAAGGCATTTGATTTTACGTTCCCATTCTGCTTCATATTCTTCAAGAACAGGGAAAGAAAGGATGAAGTGTCAACATGAGCCTGACCACATTCAGTGAACACGAATGCGAACTTCGACCTGTTCCTTCGACCAGGAGTCCAGAGTTAAGCTCTTCCTGATGTCATAGATTCAGCTTATACGTACGTGTCGACAAACATGCGACGTACACTTTTGTTATGTGAGTCCCGATCTTCCGGTGTATGCTCGCACAGTTCACGCTGTTGCATGTGGTGGTCTCAGAGTTTGTCGATCCACAGTACAAAACCACGCACCAGATGAAGATTCCCAGGTTATGCGAGGCCCACCTTGGCGCTCTTGCCTTACAATCAGCACAGACGTCTGAAGGTACATACAGTCAGAGTCAGTGTGCTTGGATCAGTCGTCGTGTCGTAACTCACCATTTCCTGGTTGGTTAGCAAGTTCGAGTAAGATACGTTGGTTCTTCTCTGCTTGAAACTTATTTACGGCCGACATTACTCTTGTAGCGTGTTATGGTGGAAGTGGTCGGAGGCAGAGTTCATGAAAGTGTGGCTTCAAGTGACGGCCGATCGCGTCTCGGTCTGGGAAAGCTTACCATGACGCATTGAGTAAGCATGTAACAACGGGCTCTTATCGCGATAATAATCTGTTCCTTATCTCCTTAGAAATCGTTGTTACCCCACATTGATCACTGCATAGTACCCGACAAGCACCTCGCTTACTTGTACCTTCTCTCCATAACCACCGTCGGCGATGGCGAGCTCACAACATACAACTCTGCAACAGTTTCACGCATATGACTTTGACTCCGACAAGCCGTATCAGGTCAGGATCGGGCCCTATATTTATGTTAGAGCGCTCTCCAACCGATGCTTTAGGATGGATTGCAGGGAATGATCTCTTCTGGCGTGTTAGAGGGAAAGACAGAAGACGAGAAGAAGACTTGGTTGCTCCAAACTAGAGTGTTTTACTACAACCAGTGAGTGCGAGTGCCAGGGCAACCGTCACTGGCTCATTATCGCGCTGCAACTATAGTGTGAACAGTACCGGACTCACGATTGAAGAAGTTCAAGCGGCAGGGGCAAATAACGCGACAGCGTCAGAGCATAGCAATACTTCAAATGCACCATCTCCCCTTCAAGAGTCCACATCTTCCATACCTGACTCGAAGGTCGAACCTCGAACTCTGTCTTTCGCCGAACTCAAAGAGCTCATTGAGCAGGGCAAAACCGATCAAATACCAAACAACCGAGTGATTCCTAATGACTTGAGCGTATGTCTAGAAGCATGACGATTGCATGGCGCATACAACTGAGCATCCATAAATGACAGGACAAAACTCCTAGTGAATCGAAGGCCGCCGTAAGAAAGAAGCCATGGGAGGTCTAGAAGGCCGTTGAATGTTCGAAGCCGATGTACGTAGTAACTTTTTCTTATTGGCACAGTCTCTGCTAATCTGTTGGCATTCATTCTCGTATATCAACCCGTTATTCTAGTACAGTTAGTCCCTCGCTCCTATCTCCACCCATGATCCTGTCATTCATTGCTTCACAACGCACCGAGCTTCTAATACGCTCTAACACGACTTCCGCACCATACGTCTCGCATATCGGCAAGGCCAGTGCGGCCTTCTCAATATCCGCGCGCCGCAACCGTGGTCCCCATATACTCTCCTGGTAGGCGTCCACTAGGCGGATATGTTCCGTGCACGACAGAGGCCCTTCGTGGCACCTGTTCAAGCTATGAATAGCCATCATAGCAATCATGCTCGGCGATAAGAAGGTTGCTTGTCCCAAGTATAAGCATTGAAGATGTGGAAGTGATGGGAAGAGCAGGTTGTTCTCTGCGGACAGTGGTTGGCTACCATCAGAGTCGGAGAAGAAGGCTATATTAGTAAGGGTCACTTCCTCGACCAGTGTCCAGGTGGAGATGGCCCGGAAGAGATGGAAACATGCTGTAGGTACAATCTATGGCGCCGTAGTTAGTTAGGCCTCGGAGGACGCAGTGCGGAAAATGGCTCAGATACTCACTGCGATAGAGAAATGATGTCCTGGATCAGGCCCTAGCCAGCTAAATCTTCTAGGACTTGAATTAGGCGTATCAGCATCAGATGCATTCCCGATAGAGCGCACTTAACTCACTTCGCTAGAATAAGGGCGTCGTAAATATCACGCAGATTGGGATTATTGACGTGAGAGTTCAAGCGAAGTGAGAGCAGATCTAGAGGTAGAGCTGATGCGGATACGGATGCAGGAGTACGTCCATCGCAGGTGTTGGCAGCTGATGCCCTCGAGAGGCCGGTAGAGGCAGAGCAGAACCCAGAGTTCCCAGCCCTTTTGCTGTCGGCCAGACACTTCTTCAGGACATCGCCTAGATATTGAAAAGCTGTGTACGCAGTCGTTCCTCCTGCGAGGTTAACAATGAGTTCGCGCGGCTGATGTGGGATAGCATCCTTCTTATTCGAGACAAAAGCTGAGAGCTGTCCAATGCTGTTGAAGTGTAAGTGGGTATAAAGGATGTAACTGCCGATTTCGTTGAAGACTGAATGAGTGCAAAGAATCTGAGCTGGATGAGGATGAAGTTCGATGGCTCGAGTCAATATTTCTTCTATGAGCTCTGTTGGAAGACTGGTGAGAGTCATAGTGGACATCTGTAGGTATGAGATACTCCGCTCGGATGGTGGTCAGTTGTTATCAGCCAGCGCTACGTGTGGAGGACCCCGGACCACTCCCGCGCGCTTTATTTGAAGCTCCGACTCGGACGCGTATGATCTCGTATGATCGTTTACAATTCTGTACCTCGTCACTTTGTGTCCCAATCTCGCAATTGCAATGGTAAATAACTGTCAAGTCACGGCCCTGCAAAGGCTGCACCGCCAAACTTTTTTCATCGATTTACATCGCTAAACGAGTCTCAGACTACTTGGAAACGTTACAGCAAGGCGTACTACCCTATATACTTCATCACTAAACAGCTTGCACTTCTCCTGACATACCCGCGACTCAGTCGGATAGTTCAATTTTGCAGTTGTACGCAAGCAGATCAATTAATATCAATGGTGACGTAGAACTACTGAAACGGCCCTGACGTGGGCCAGTGCTGCCAGCCTGAGTGCAATAGCACCTGCGGCAGTCAAACATACCCACCAAACTCTAGACCTGCAGCAAATCTAGGGCAGAAAAATGTCGAGCGATGTCAGTATCCATATAAAGGTGAGTTATGTCGTATTTCTACTATGAACCTGCCTTCTTACTGCGAAACTCTAGGGCCTTAGTAGTATGTTTGATTCAAGTACTGCGAACACTAGCAAGATGATACAATGCCTTCCACAGACACGGAGCGATACCATCATACCAAAGCGCTCTTGGCTGCCCTATTTTGTATGTCTTTTCCCATTCCGGCATACACAAATTTCGTCTCATCTGTTGGTGCACTTATACATCACCGTACTTCAAGTTAGCGTCACGTCTAAGATGGTATCTGATGTGCTGGTGCGTAACTGCGCGCCGATGCGATGCATGGATATATTATCACGAAGAACTTGCGAAACATCAGTGGACAGGGGTTACCAATATCCAAACGCCGTAACATCAACACCCGTGAAGATGTCTAGTGGCCTGTACCACTGTCTTGCGCTCTTCGGCTCATTTTCAAGTGGCCTACTACGCACTGGTTCTGAGGGGTATATAAGGAGCATAGTTGACATCTCATCTCGCAAGCCCCGTTCATTCTCGAGTCTATACGATGGTCTCTTTTCGCCTCGACGAAGCCTACTTGATCGGTAGCTGGTGTTCTGCTGCTTTATGGGGTAAGTTACCTGTTTACCCTCTATTACCGTCATATTACTCACGGTGTAAGGGATACTAGGAATCTTTAGTTTCCTGCTACTAGTTGTGACAGTCCAAATTGTTCAATTATACAAGCAGAGAAGAATGAACCGAGCCAAGTGGCTTACGGCCACCGCAATCGTGATCCTGTACGTTTACCAGGTCATCCAGATGGCCGAGTATTCTGACTTCTCTTTCGGCAACATAGCTACGGCCTATCAACGACGCACGCCGCTCTTGCCTTAAGAAGGCTCGTAATCGCATTGATTCAGATTCAGGGGCCCGATACAATCCACTATTTAGCCAACATGCAGCAGCCGTTGACTGTAGGAAAAGATTTCATGTATATCATGAGTGTAAGTACGATATCTATCCCAGAAAATTGTCGCCTTACGCATTATCAGATGATTATCGCCGACACAGTTGTCGTTTGGCGCTGCTATGTCGTTTGGCAAGCAAATCCGCGTGTCATTGCACTTCTTGGGTTTTTGTTGTTCGGCACAATCGGTGTGTATCTTCCTCTGGTCCGTATAATTTTGATGTGTACGCATAGTAATGCCTCTCGCACAGCTACAGGAGCTAGTGCACTGGCGCAGCATTTCTTGCCTTTGACCGTCTATGCGAAAGAGGCAGTTGATGTCGGCTACGCTTTGTATGCCGTATCTTTGGCCACGAATGTCATCACCTCATTGTGCACTGTTGGTCGTGTTTGGTGAGTCTGATCTCCAGCATTTTTATAGGTTCGAATTATCGACACTAGTCGGCGTTTTAGGTGGCAAACCCGTGCTCTTTCACGGTCTCTTGGTAAAGCGCATCAGACAACGTACCGCGCTTTACTTCTGCTACTCATCGAATCAGGATCCATCATTGCTGCCGCAAAGGTCGTGGAGTTTATTATGTACATCATAGTCCCCTCGCACGGCCAAGTCAATGGGTGTAATGGTCTATATGTCATTTTCGACATGATGCCTCAAATCAACGTACTAAGTATTTTCTTTGATGCCCATTGAGCTCTCTCACTGATGTGTGCAACTTATAGGGTATCATGCCGACCCTTATTATCATAACCGTGAACGCAGGAATGACGATCGCCGACACGCAGCAATTAGGCACGTTGAGTACGTTCAAGATGAACGAATTCCCGGACCGTTCATCCACTATGGTGTTATCTACCGACGGGGACAATCATGAGATCTCTGACAGACAGAATTCGTCTTCTCGGTGCAAGACAGATATGGCGTCCTCAGAAAACGTGGCCCTTCGCATCTAGTCATGATGGACATTAGCCGCGATATCTGTACAGTATGATCTTTCAAGGCAAGTGTTGACAGAATGGAAGATAGTTGAAGGCTCTATATCTACATATGTTCAACACGTTCGATGTTCATTATTGTATGAGCTATCCCTAGATGCTTCGCATTATCCAAGGAAAGGGGCAATAATATCTGAGTCACTGCTAGTTGAAGCTGTACTAGACTCGGCGAATGCATAGGGGCAGTTTCACGCCTTCACTCTCCTTTCCTCTCACCTTTGGCTTTACAGTATTGCCCCCAAGATGGTAGAAATCAATATCAGGCTGATCAGGAGCGGGGTGGAAGGAGAAGTTGCGAATGAGAACCGAGGCCACAATCTAAATCAGTGCGATAAGTTGGGTTTACGTTGCAAGCCCTGTAAAACACAGCTCTGACCTTGAATTCGGCAAGCGCGAGTGCACGCCCGATACACATCTTGGAACTAAGAGTAAATTTGCGTTACTTAGTTTGTGCTCAGTTAGAGCAAAGCAGAACCTACCCATCACCGAAAGTTAGAAGACCACCGAGGCCAGGTCCTCGCTCGGCGGTCCCAGGTTCGAACCACCGCTCCGGTCGAAATTCTTCCGCGTCCTGGCCCCAAATCGAAGGGTCACAGTTTATACCATCCCTAATAGGAATTGATATGAGCTGGCCTGGCTGAACACGCAAGACATTCTGGTCGAGGCCGGGTATTGGTGTATTGAGTGGTATGACGTCTTCAACTGTCGCCTGAGAGAATAATTAGATGACGATACACTAATGTGAGTGTTGAAATCTAAATTCACCATTCGTGCGATATCCATGAGTACCGCCTTGCATCTCATGACCTCCATAGTGACTGCGTCGAGGTACTCCAAGCGATCTTTGCCTGATGCCAAAAGATCATTGAAGGTTGGCAAAGCCCCATGTTGAGTTTCGAATTCCGCGAGTTTCTGGCGTAGCTTCTGTTGGATGAGAGGTTGGTGTGCCATTTCGTACAAGAATTCCTGCAAATAGAGAACAAGTATCGTGAGGTTGCGAGATTGAGGCATGTCAAGAATTCGAAGGACGCCTACTCCCAGAACATTAGCTATTGTCTCTGATCCAGCAAATAGTATGCCGATGATCTGCGAGGACATTCAAAAGCTGTTCAATGAAGATAATCAGAGTATACAGTAGCAGGTGTTATCCTACCTCTGCAACAGCGTCGTCCTTTGAAATTTTCTCTCCGGCTTTACTTTGCTGACCTGTCATAAACGTGAGCAGTGCAAGAAGAAAACAAAGCAACAATAAGCACCCACGCAAGACCTGTAATACTCTTGCGTCCATAGCACCAACGGACTCGTCTACGATCCCTGTATCCCATACGTTTTGCGCGATCTTCCCCAGTTCAGCCTTGAGCATGGTCGCCCACTTCTTCATCGGATTTGGAAGCGCAAGGAGCTGCGGATATGCATTGATGGCAATCTCGATTAGTCGGTTAGAGATGGAATCTTCATCGGAGGGTCCGTCTGAGATATTCTTCAACAGAGTCTTCACGGAGTCAGGGCCGTCGGAAGAGGTTAAATTATATGCGAACATGGTCATTGAGATCGCATCTAGACTGGGTTTGGCTCTGGCGTTAATAAATTATTCAATCGTCAAACAACACAAACGAGCCTCACGAATAACTATGAAGAGCCCCCGAGACATCGATAACGGCGGAGTCCTCTGTCCCAATGAGATCGCTCCAGTCTTCTTTGAGCTAAAATGCAACAACTTAGTCATTAGTGACTGCGGTCTCTTATGGAGGGACATAGTACATACATGGTATGCAAGATCGAACAGTATTGGTGATACTTGCTTGACGGACTGAGGGCTGCAATAAATTACGATAAATGTGGTGGATAGTGCCAGAGAGTAATCCAACCCACTTGAACGCCGGTGTAAGCCTGCGCCGTCGCTCGCTATGGGCTTGGCCTGGACGCATAATGTTTAGCCTTTAACTGTGAAGCAGCAAAAGCATAGTCCATATACCTTCTGAGCATAACAAACTTTCTCCAAACTGCGGAAGAATCCCGTAAAACAACGAGGTGGAGGACACAGGGATGATACTTACCCAGAGCTTCAAAATACTTCGATCAATCGCTGGCCTCCAGTAGATGGAGGTGTTATTGAGTACATGGAATGCACCTTTCGGATCCCCTAGAACGATCACAGGACTCTGTACGTATGAAATATATCTTAGAAGCATGTGAATGAACGGCAGTGCCATGAACTGACCATTAAAGGACCATGAATGGCATATGTTGGACCATGCGTTTCCCTCCAAGCCCTCCACAGTGTACCGACAGGCGCCTTCTTCAGCTCGAACATATCTCCCCAGAGATAGCTAGTAGTCGAAGGTCCAGGCAGTCGTGACAGATAGCGAGTCTGAAGAATGCGCAAGAGCAGCCTGTAGGCGACGTAGAGGAAGCATGTGGCAACGAAAGAAGTAAACCAGCACCACATGTTGCCCCGCAAGGTGAAAGTAGTACACAAGATGTGTATAAGGGTTGTTATTATAGGCACGCCACACCTTGAGCGATGCGCCCATCGCAATTCAGACAACTAGTGGATTCATGAGCCTTGATCGAAAACTCTTGCATCAGTAACGGGCGGGAATCCGATCTTATTCAAGCCGATCTAGACGTAAGTACAACACCTATAAATACACAAACGGTGAGAGCTGCAGGCATGTGCGTGATGAGCGTAGCTTACTTATGGAAGTGAAGTTTGTTGTGCCAGCTTCAGGAGTGAGGTTGAGCGCTGAGCGCTAAAACTCGGAATTCTTGCAGGGACCCGGGTCACTTCCGCATCAGTATACGGGGTCCTGATGCTAACGCTGGACGCGTCGCGTCGCGTGTGAAGCGCTAATTACTCCTTACACCTTTGTCGCCACCTCAGCTTGAGCTCACCGGGAAAGAGGTATCTTCGAGCAGGATTCAAGGCTACGGTTTCCTTAAAAATGGCAGAGAACTCACAGGAATCTAGTGGCTCACATGTTCCACCACCTCAGGACACTGCGTGTGCGTTTCTGATCACACCCATCTTGCGTTTGGTAGTTATAAGAGCTAATCCACACACAAAGTCCCAGAGGATACGTTTCGCATACTGGTTGCAACAGACAATCACATTGGATACCTAGAACGCGACCCAGTGAGGGGGCAAGACTCAATCAACACATTCCGAGAAATCCTGCAGCTGGCAGTCAAACACGATGTGAGTCAATCTTGCATCCGCTTCTAATGGCACCAGTTTAACACTTTTGGGACTAGGTTGACTTTGTTTTACTCGCTGGTGACCTGTTTCACGAGAATCGGCCCTCGCGCGACACTCTTTATCAAGTTATGGCGCTTCTTCGTGAATACTGTCTGAATGACAGACCGGTGCAGATCGAGCTATTGAGCGATCCTGAAGAAGGGAAGGCCGCTGGGTACTCGTAAGTCTTGCCATAGTAACTTTTTACACGCTACTAATTTACATCCTACATTCATTTAGCTTCCCAGCCATAAACTACGAAGACCCAAATCTAAACATCGGCATGCCTGTGTTCTCGATTCATGGAAATCATGACGATCCGCAGGGAGCAGGGCCAGTAAGTAAAGTGCACTTGATAACATATGACGCTTAGACCTCTCAAGGTAGGAAGGAGCATTGTGTGCCCTTGACATGCTGTCGGTGTCTGGTCTTATCAACTATATGGGCAAGATTGACCTTCCGCACACCATGAACACGGATGGCCCGCCCCAAGAAGGGATAGCGATAAAGCCAGTCCTTCTGCGAAAAGGAAATTCAAGATTGGCGTTGTATGGTGTCGGCAATGTGAAGGATGCGCGAATGCACTTCGAGTTGAGGAGCAATCGAGTCAAGATGTATATGCCGAAGGACAAGAACGACTGGTTCAATATCTTGTTACTGCATCAAAATCGGTGAGTAAGCCCACTGTTAGCTGGAGTTCGACCACATCCTGATCTCTAGTTGATAGAGTGCCCCATGGACCTCAACAGTCTGTGCCTGAAGGCATGTTCGACGATAGTATCAACTTTGTCATATGGGGTCACGAGCATGACTGCCGCGTGGACCCAGAAGAGGTTGCTGGGAAACAATACCGCATTTGTCAGCCAGGCTCGTCTGTGGCCACATCATTAGCGGATGGAGAAGCCCTAGAGAAGTACGTTGTTTACATCAAAATCGATACCTTTACTAACGTTGGCATACGTATCAGGAAAGTTGCTCTCTTGGAAGTGCAGGGAAAGGAATACCGTCTGACGCCGATACCGCTGCGCACTGTGCGCCCGTTCGTCTTAGGCGAGGTGATACTGAGCGATGCTGCCGAAGACGAAGGCTTCGACTTGAACGATCGGATGGCTATCTCGAAATACCTTCGAGCTCAGGTGAGTAGTCAGAAATCTTATCTGAAAACGTGTATTACTCACGCCCTAGACAGGTGAACGAATTGATTGAACAAGCGAACCAACAATGGGATGAACGAAATGAGCGCGCAAAGCAAGAGGGCGAACCCGAGCTGCCTCGTATGCTCCCTCTCGTGAGATTGAAGGTAGATCAATCCTATTTTCCGCATAAAATGCGAATATTCACGCATGTAGGTCGACACAACTGGCGTAACGGAGACCTCAAATCCTGTCCGCTTCGGCCAAGAATTTCAGGGGCGGATAGCCAATCCTCGAGACGTTCTCGTATTCCACCGCGCTAAACGCAGTGCAAGGTCTGACAAGGTCATCATCGAAAAACCTGAGCTTAGCATCGATGATCCCGACTTGTCCAACGCTGAGAAGCTCTCCAAAGTACGAGTCCACACCCTTGTCCACGAATACCTATCTGCCCAAGAACTGCAACTCTTGGGGGAGCTTGGAATGTCAGATGCTATTGAGTTGTTCGTAGATAAGGACGATATCCATGCTATCTCCCGGTGAGTTTTATGCGCCACGGTTTGTAATATCTTTCGCTAAAACAACAAGCAGACATGTCGGCTCTTCGTTGAAAAAGTTGATGGGCAACGTGCAGACGAATGGAAAAGACGTAGACCTCGAAGAGGATGATCTGGACGAACTCGTACGTCGCATGCTCCATCACGGTACGAACGTATTGAGAGCTCAAGCTTACGTAGGTGGTGAAAGCCAAGGAGCAACAAGATCAGGCTTACCTTGAGAGGAGGGGCGATATAGAGCCGAAGCAATCGAAGGTCGTTTCTTCCGGTCTCCCTCTTTATCTAGCTGACTGACAAGGACAATCATTTAGGGCAAAGGCCGCGCAGCCTCTGATGCCGAATCCGTGGACTCAATCATGATGGAGTATAACGGTGTAGACGACGACGACGATTTCTCAGAGCCAGCGCCACCTCCCAAGAAGACAGGCAGGGGGAAAACTGCTGCCGCTACTGCTGCGGTCAAGAAGGCACCAGCGAAGAAGGCCCCGGCCAGGCGTGGAAAGAAAGACGTAAGCTTTATTCACGATGAAACAAGTGCATCGGTCATTCATAAGAAATTCCAGGTGGTATCAGACGACGAGGAAGATGATGATGAGGAGCCGGAGGAGGCAGCCCCACCAAAGCGAACAAATCGAGCCGCTGTGCTGAGGTTCGTGGGCCTGGTTATTGCAACGTGCAGGCGGCTGACCAGTGTTGCTAATATTCGGGATTAGCCAAACTGCGACGAAGGCGAAGAAGGCGCCTGCTAAGAAGTCTGCTGCTAGTTCCAGCAAGCAGGCGACGCTCAGCTTCGCGCCTTCGACTGCGCGGGCTCCTCGCGCTGCTGCTGCGAGAGGAAGAAAGAAGACCGCAGAAGTGGTAATGCACTTTTATTCTGCCGAGATTCGAAATGGTGAAGTCTGACCACTCCTTCAGGTTGAGCTGGATAGCGACGACTAGATGATCCATGAAAACAGCCAATGTGACTTCTGCTGGGATCTTTCTTTGTTGCGTGGAATGACAATGCCTATGTAGGAAGCGACTCACTGGTACACTGTAGTCTAACTAAGCGTCCCCCTTGTGAATATACACATACTTAGGAATTGTTGAGCCGTTATTCAGAAATGGACGAGGGCTCGTATGATTGACAGTCCACAAAATCAGATACTCTCGCGGCCACTGGCAAGTTAATCAGGGCGACACAGGGCGACACGCTTCTCAGGGCGCTCCATCGGCGCTATGTGCGGCTTTGCGGTGGACGATCATGATGATTTCCCTGGCAGAGGGCCATCATGCATCACCGCCCACTCCACGTCGAGTACGTATGTAGTAGAGACTCGAACGAAAGGACTCGCTCTGGTCTCCGAAGCCTGCGGAACGCTTGTTTGATGTTCACAGAACTGGACAAGACCGCGAGCCGTTACCAAGCCTGAAAATGCCCCCTACTGTGCACGAAACCGGTATGTAGCGGCTAGCCTGCTATCTTGTAGGCACAATCCAACGGCGAGTCTTTCTAAGTTCACCAAATTTGACTCGGAGCTGAATTGTGTAGCAGCTAAAACGTCTACAATATGACATCCTTATGATATACATTCCGTGACGCGCGGAGTGCAATGTATGCAAGGGGTAGAAGTCTGCAACATGCCCTCCTCATCAATGTCTCAGCTGTCACATCGTGAGTCGCCCAGACGCGACAACATAAATTTGGCACCTCTTACCTTCACTTCTAGTCCTTGCTCATATTCAACCCCATTCTCACAAACATACACAGGGCTCCTTGACGCATTCCGAGTACCATGTCGAGTTTAAGACAGAAAGCTAGCAGGTTCTTTCGAGTAAAGAGCTCTTCAAGCTCCGGATCAGACAGCGGGAGTGTGAAGACGGAGGCCGGGATAATCGAAGGGAAGAACAAACGAGCAAAATCAATGCCACTCGACACCTCACCGTATGCAGGTACGTACAGGCCTTCTCGGTGTACATGTAAAAGGTATCTCAATGTTTCCAGGCGATATTGGCCAGACAGGAGATGTACAGGGTCTCACTGTCAGTAGCAGTCTGCCTGTGATATCAATGCCGGTCCCCGAGTTGGTTGACGCGACGGGATCGCCTGCCACCGCGCTCGAGGGCTTGGGCGTCTTAGAAAGCAAAGCGGACGAAGTGATTCAGGTGGATAATGAGAGATCCGCCAAAAACGCTAAAAGTGTGTTTCAATGTTCCGAGTAACCTTAAACTTTAATATCAGTCTAACAATGCTTACGACAGTGAATGACAAGGTCGCTATCTTCAAGAGTTTCAATGACACCCTTCAGTTCAAGAGCACTGCCCAGGATATCATGTCGCAGGCCAAGAACGGTCTTGGCGACGATCCGTGGTTCATGAGGGCTCTCGATGATGTTGCCAAGATACATCCATTCGTTTCAGGTAGCGACAAATACTCGTGTAGTTGCCTAATACTTACTGGCATATAGTCGCGGTGATTGCTTTCAAGGCCTGCTACAACATGGAAATGGCGCGACGACAAAATGACAAGAGAGTTATTGCGCTCTTCAGAGAGATGAAGGAAATGATCGAGGTTCTTGTTCGGTAAGCGTTGGCAATGTAGTTTGGTGGTTGTCTAAGTAGGTTACCTGATCATCTTCTAGACTGAAGGATATCACGGACCCTCAGGTCCTGGGGCTCAATGGGAACATGATCAGGGGCAAGTTACAGACCTTGGTGGATGCCGCCGCACAAGATATCAAGGATTGTGGCAACGCTTGCGACGTCTGGATGAAGAAGACAGTCCTTGTGAAAGTTCTTGTGGGCCCCGCGTGGGAGGGCAGGCTTGCGGCATTCACCTCTGGCTTTGCCGCCAGGCGGATGGAGTTTGAGTTTGCCCTCCAAATCCACACTGCGTCTGGTGTCGATGCTATACAAGCGGTTACAACAGCTATGAATGATAGGTATATACTGCTGCCAACTCATGGAGCAACGTTGATGGTCTGACATCGTGCTAGACTAGCGCAGATGTCTCAGCAATTTGCTCTTGCTTTTAGTCAAATGAGGTCACCTGAAGAACTTCGACTGGCTGAAGTCGTTAGATCGAAGGGAGGGGTTGATGCGGTGAAGAACAACGACGCTGTTCTCCGGGAACTGTTCAAGGCCGAGAAACCCCCCACACATAGTAAAGGCACCCCCGTAGCCTCAGCAGCAGGCAATGCGAAGGCACTGCAGGGCGGCGACGGCACGAAGGATCAGCGTGTCAGCGACAAGAGCGTGCAGCGTTCCGAGTATACTTTCTCAGACTTCAAAGTCGAACTTCGCGAGGACTGGGATACAGCTCTGCAGTCTAACTTAGAGGCGTTCGAAGGCAAATTTAGGTTGTTTTATGATCAATTGGAGGCGAGCTTGCATCGATATATGCAAGAGGAAAGCAATCGCGTTATTGAGGAAGTCACGAAGGGACCTCATAATCTCATTCAAGAGCCGGTACGTCTCACCGTCGTGGGTAATATGCAGCCTATAGAGATAAATATTGAACTGAGTGGCAGGAGCTTCGAATCATCTGGCAAGAAATGGTACGCACGATTAACTTCAAGTTTATCCTTGAGTTCGATCTAACTTGATTTCAAGCATTGGCGTCGAAACGTCAAAGCGCGGAAGTTTGTCGTCACACTACGAGACCACTTTGCCGATAGTGTACAAGTGTCTTCAGCACAAGATAAACCAGAGAATTCCAGCACCCTGGAGTTGGCAACGGATAACTGGGCACGTCAGTATGTTGACGTCAAATATTTGCAGCCCATCATAGACGCCATCGACGATGACGGGTCAGGCCACATTACTATCACCGAAGTCAACCGCTTCACGAATGAACTGCCGAAATCACTGGGATGGAGGTGCGAGTATAGTACTACTATGATGATCTGTCTACTGATGGCATCCTTAGTCTGATGCTGTGGCTGGCATACTGGGCAATAGGTATGGTGTGGCCCTGACTCGTATTTTTAACGTCCACTGACTCTAATGCTCGATCAGGATGGCAGACATTCGCAGCAAAGTATCGAAATGAAATCCTACAGATATTCGCGCGTATGTTCGCCATGCGCGATAGAATCTTACCGGAGAACAGGGGCTCGGTGGATTACTACCTGCGGATGACTTGGCCGATATCGTCGCAGCTGACGAAGTCTCTTTCTTCACCGCTGACTAGTATACCAGAAAGCCACGAGGAAAAGTTCAAGGATTACGTGCAATTCGAGGAAGATCGACTACGCAATAACCTAGTAAGGATCAAGTACGATATCGATGCGGTAGAGACCGTATACGGTGTCATGGGCCCAGGACGCATCGAAAAAGTGGTTTGGCACTTGAGTTTTCTTCGTCGTGATTCAGTATCGTTCTGATGATTTTCATCGTGTCTTTCAGAACCTCCTCGCATTATTAGCCTTGATTCTGAGAAGAGACTTGGAACTATTTGATTTAGCTACTCGAAGTCGACTGCATATCGAAGAACTGTGGGATGCGGCTGATAGTATACTATTGGTCTCCTACGCTGTTTACTCGCGTTATCAAGATCTAGTTGGTATGTCTTCATTGGCGAATGTTCTGTTGTCACTAACAAGAGTGTCAATTCATAGTGCAATTCCAACAGCAGAGACTCGACGTCGGGCAAGCGATGAAAACAATCGCATGCGAGCTTGTGAGAAATTGTGATTTATCCGAGTTATGTTCGCTGGTCGCTGATGCTTATCACGGTTAGTTTGACTACTACCATGATTCGTCTAGTCTGGACAAGATGTCCTACGCGCTCGCAGCCAAGGAGCAAGAGCCAACCGACGAGCAGCTTCCCTCCGCGCAGTTGGGAGATATGCAGCCAAATAACTATCCCATTCCGACTGAGTGGCCCTATGACTGCGAGGGCTATAACGCTGCTTCAGAGCTCTTGACGGAAGCGGATCTCGCGGCACCGGATGGCGTGAAACTCTTGTGAGCATATCCCTCTTGCAGACATAATTTTTACTTCACACTACATTTTCCAGCCTTGGAGAGTGGAATGGCTTCATCCATGACCAGAATGGTATGAATGATAAATCCATGGTATCGTTCTTTGGCCACGCTGCAATCGAAAAGGACTATCAGGTCGAAGGATCGAGCTGGGCAGGCAATCTTCCATTCACGATCACAGCTTCGGTCATCGAAACTGACGGCATTTACAAGATCAAAGCTGTTATCTCGTACGCCAGAGAACTTAGTGACAGGTATTTTTCTGGAACGTTGCAACCGGACGGATCTATCACGGGATCTCAAGGCGACAGTGTAGATGAAACAACGCACAGTGCATTGTTCATATGGATGCGTACTCCCGCCGACCTGATGAGACTAAGACCTGTACCTCCGTATTGGGTGACCAGTGAGTCTCCTAGTGAGCCGAAGGTGCCAAGCAAGGCGAGAGCCATGTTCGATTACGCGATACGCGCGACCATTTTTCTAAACCGGAAGAGCTCGTGGTCGTGGAGCTATTTCAAGGAACGGCGCGATATTCGCTTGAAGTTCATGGAATTTCTCACCGCCTATGGAATAGACAACACTGCGTATGACTCCAAACCAGAGGTGATGGATGGTATTCTACGTTCAGTGACGAACGTAGACCGGCGTTTCTATGATTCGTACTGGGATTATGAGTGGAGTTTGATGATGCACGATACGTGAGCAAGAATCTCTCTCATCGCTATGTAACTAAGCGCTTTCTCTTCTAGAGCGTATTGTGATGTATGCAGTACTACTTGCCACGGCAGTAGATACACCTGCCTCGATTGCTTATACAACGTCACAGCAGAAGCAAATTACTGGAACACAGTTGACTTTTGCTCCCTGAAATGCTCGCAGACGACGGTCCACCCGGTCACCGTGAATACCCCACACAGATCGGACCATAATATCGTCCACGTACGCACGTTGAGACACGACAGGGACAATGCTCATGACTTTGGAGAGGCAAGAGCTGCTGCAGATTACTTGCTCTCCACACTACCAGTTGCCGTCAAGCCAGACACGACTGATGAGAGGCACGAAGGGGATGACGATGCCATGGACTGCGCTGGCGGGCCTCAAGCTACGTCTGGTATATTAGACGGTAAATCATCCGCGAGACTCCAGACCACATACTAAAAACTATTTGCTTCCAGAGTCGCCATTTGTCCCGGCCGGCCCTCATTGCGGAATTTGTAAGGAGACTATCACTTTGCCGTGCTGGATATGTGTACATTGCTATATCAACGGTGGGTAATACGTTTTCTCGGATATGCGATCCCTCAGTGCTCACTCTATCTCCAGATACTAGCAATCCGCTGTATCTTTGTGACACCTGCGAAGGACAAGCGTTACTCAAGTGTTTCACTTGCTCCAAGCCCTACAAGCAGAGCCCACGAGTGTATAATTTGAATGGTCGTATGTTTACTCGTAAACACTCATTGGCTGTGATCTATACTTATATGCCGACTATTATGCTCCCCAGGGCATAATTTCCAGTGCGTGACTTGTATTGCGACGCGAGTGGCAGCAGCACCTGTCGTGGACGCGCCACATACACTTCTTCACCCTCTCGTCCGCTGCTGCGCTAAGGAAGTGCAGATCAAAGAGCTCACAACGGAGGAAAGAGTTGTCGCAGTCGACAGGAAGATCGACGAACTTGAGCAGCGTATACTCAAACTCGAAAGCCATATCGAACGGATTGAACAACTCATGGTGAAGGGCAATGTTGTCCCAGCTAGCAGTACTCAGTAGTTTATAAATTTGATGGGGATCATTGAACAAACTCAGAATATAATGATTTGTACTGGACACACTACCAGTGGCTCATTATTGGCGGGAAGAAACGACATGTAAACGACACGAACGGGAATGACCCACATGAAAAGGACTATCTTACTACGGATACTCACTCAAACACATGGTGGGACTTCTGACCTCTGAAAGACTGCTACACTAAATACTATCAAGCTGTGGGGGTAGCCCCAGTGTAAGCATGGATAGTCTCGTCAGCGCATCCAGCTGGCGTTTGATAATCGTATGCGCCAAGGTTCACATAGAGATCCTTGTTGCCCGCGGCGTCGGGGCAAATCAACCAAGCCTAGAACAGCAGTCAGTAGAGTGCTCATATGTTTATTTCGAGCCTCTGAGTACTCACGTTGTTTTGAGGGCGAGAAATAGAAGGATCGCTCCACTCGACGGTATCTCCAGCCCAGCTGAAGGCACCTGATGTCGCCGGAGTGGCAGACCATGATACCTTCAGCTTCACTACAGTCGAATTTGCACGGGGCTCCACGACGGCGTAGAGCCAATCTCCACCAGCGATTGACTGCTGTAACTGCCCGTTGACAATCTGGAATTGAGCAGCATCGACGGGTTCGCCGAGGACAGCATCGGATACTGTGCCTTTTACTTCTGAGCGAAGGTATTTGTGGAAATTCGGATCTTCCTGTGAATGTTGGTTGTAAGCATGACTGTTAAGGAGATTGATCTTTGAGTCGTACCACTGCACGAATAAACGAGAAGCCGGATACAAGTGTAGGTGTAGCTCCAGCAGGAGCGGAGGAAGTACCAGACGGGCTTCCCGGCGAAGACGCGACGGTGGTTCCTGAAGATGGGGCAGACGGGGCAGATGTAGCGGCACCTTGCAAGCATTGCGAGTAATATTGATTAGAAGTCGTGCACACCCATCCGTCTGGGCATGTCGTTGGTCCAGTCCATCCTTGACCGCCACACTAGTGTACAAGTAAGCGATACAGGAAATTCAAAAAATGCATACAAGACACACACCTGGCCCCACTGGGGAGCGGTTTGGGCAGAAGCACTTGCTACAAATGCCAACGCGCTGGCGAGAGAGACGACGAATGCCTTTGACATTTTGACACTGGAGAGTCGACCTTGACAATACAGGCCACTACCTGCATACTACCTTACATTTTATAGCACTGTTACTACAATACATACCGAACTATAGGCGTTATCTCGGCATTCTCAAGATTTCTACAGTCATGACACACGCGAAGGTCATGCCCCGAGTGTTGACGAATATACGCATCGTCGGAAGGTTGTCGGGTTCCATCACCGACGCATCTCTCCAACAGGGTTGGCTAAGATGTCAACACCATCGAACTCTGGGATAAATGCGGAATAGCAGTTGAACCCATGATACTTTCAGACAGACTGCAGCTCTGATGCGGGGCGAGTCAGTAAAGCGGTGCCTCTAATGATCGTGAAGAATCACCTTACAACTCGTTCGGATGAATCGCGTGAGTGATACGTACCAGAGAAGTCTCCCTATAAGACAGATTATCGGAACAAGGTATTCAGCGGTCCTACGTACACGTATTCATAGCAGGTATGTTGATGCGAGGTATGCGTCCTTACTTATCGAACGGGACAAGAAGCTACGGAAAATTCCTGATCGCCCGGACTTCAGTGGCATTACTTTCGGGATCGCCTGGATGCTACTGAGCGAACAATCCAGAAATCCCAAAGAATAGAATGCAAACCTTACAGTGGTGATCAGTGGGATGATATGATGTCTTGTAGCTGAGTCTTCGGTATGGCCTCTGCAAAAGCTTTTCTCGCAAGCCTCGTTTTCGTTTTCTGCTCATACGCAAACGCGAGCCCGATCAGCTCAAACTCGCTGAATGCGGTGCCCAAAAACGAGAGCCCGAAGGGTACACCCGGCGCAGGGTACACTGTCTCTGGCCCGGCTAACGCAATGGTAACATTCTCTGGGTAGAACCCTAGTGGTACTACACGGCGGATATCAGCTACGACAGGCAAACTACTGATAGTACCTCCATACCTGTCACAATCGGGTAGCCGGCTATTGCTGCTGGCACAGTTGTAAACCCAGGAGCCGGGAGAACGAGGGCATCCAAGTCGAACTGCTTCAACGCGCTATCGATACCTCGGGTCGCGCCCAGGTCCTTGTCAAATGCGAGCGCTTGGAAGTAAGTCGCGTTCATCCCAGTAGTTGCTTGTGATTCGATGAGTCTGCATGAAATGAGTACATAGTCGACTCGCGCCGCATAGATTTGCGTGAAAGTTGGATGACGTACTCTGATTGATCTTCAAATCGGGGAGGTTCCTCCAGTGCTGCGTTGGCATCATTGAAAGCTATGAGATCAGCCAAAGATCGGACGCCTGAAGGATTTTGTAGGAGGTCAGCATAGTAGGCATTCAATTGGATCTAAGTAGTCGTTTGTCAGGCTCTGTGGGCACAGCAAAATCGCGGTGGCACGAAGGTCACCTTGAAATCAACATCCAAGACCACTGTTTCGTTATTCGACACAGCAATCTCTTCAGCAGAGGGCAAGTCGGCTGGATCAACCACGGTCGCGCCCAAGGTGCGCAGTGTCTCGAGGGCAGCATTGAAAACGATGTTGACAAAGGGATCATTCCCGGTAACGGTATCGTTGGTGAAAACCTTTCGCGGTACACCGATGCGCTTGCCTTTGAGAGCGTTCTTGTTTAAAGCCTTCGTGTAATCCGGTACAGGTGAAGGTTGTGCCAGGGTAAAGTTATCATTGGGATCCTTTCCAGCGATAATAGAGAGGACGATCGCCGCATCGGCAATCGAACGTGTCATAGGTCCAATGGTATCTTGATGCTCGGATATCGGAACCACTAATGGTGAATGTAATTAGTTCAGTTCTTTCAGCACGGGATAACAGAACTTTACTACCTCCCGCTCGCGAGGTCAGGCCAACTGTAGGTTTGATGCCTGCCAAGTTATTATTACTCGTCGGACATGTGATGCTACCGTCCGTCTCAGAACCCAACGAGACAGCGGTGAGACCAATAGATGTGGCTACCCCAGATCCAGAAGACGAGCCACATGGATCAGCGTGGGGGAAATAAGCGTTGGTGCATTGTCCACCTCGTCCAGACCAACCGGATGCCAGATTTCCCCGGAAGTGGGCGAACTCAGAAAGGTTGGCTTTGCCTACGACAGATCTATCACTGGTTCAAGGAGCCAATGTGAGGATGGCTTACCGAGTATAATCGCCCCGGCTTTTCGCAGCCTCTTCACAACTCCGGCGTCCTCCGGAACGATGGACCCAAGGAGACTGAAAGAGCCGGCCGTTGTATTTAGACCTGGTTTAAGACATGAGTGAGACCACAAAAGGACGTCGATAGATTGACCTTCTGAGGCTAACGTAGCAATATTATCCTTGAGAAGAATAGGAATTCCATGTAGAGGTCCTCTTTTGCCTTTCGTCTTCCGTTCTCGATCTAATGATTCTGCTTGGGAAATGGCGGACGGGTTGATCTCCAGAACAGCTCGTAACTGAGGACCTTTAAAATTCACTTCATCTATGCGAGCAAAATATGCCTGTCATGAAAATATGAGTGAGAGATATCGTACTTTGCGACTATCCATACCTTCACAAGATCGACGCTAGTGAATAGGTGGGCATCCAAACCATCCTGGCGGGGGAGGGCATGAGTATGTCTTTGCAGTTCCCTGATTGTAAGCCTTACCTGTAAGTCAGTGATCGACGCTTCATATAGATCAGGTAGTTTGGTGCTGAAGCAGACAGCAAAGAAACTAGCAAGCACGCAAACAACTTTGAGGAGGGACATCCTGGGGAGCTGCCACAGGCATATGGTCAACTACGCACAACCAGATTATATACTTAAGGCGAGATAAGCAACATGGTGAACTTCTGATGGATGTTCGCAGTGAAGATCAATGATTCAAGCCATAGTCCACAGCGAATGTGAGAGGAACCGTCCATATTCCTATGATGATCATGGGCCACTGTACATAGCGGTGAGCATTTTCCGATAGATCTATGACGTTACGTTAGTGGGAACAGTCGCGCATATATGGAGTCGGCCTGCGATAACGACAGATATTGCACGCACGATGTCTCCCTAAGCATTTCTCTTCGCCTCTTCCTATTAATTCCTGCGTGATTCTACGGTCGTTCTTGACTAATGTTCGAAGCTGAGCTTGCTGAGACGATTCACTTAGTTCCCGATTGAGGCCATGGCTGTCTCCAACCACAGCCGCTACGTACTACCAGCAAAATCGGCCGGGTATGCCGGATGCAGGCGAAACTGGCGAGTGCCAGATATTACAGCTAGGCTGGTAGAACGCGTAAAGGAAAGGCCATTATTGGGAATTTCTCTCACGAAGAGCATATGTCTATTGGGGTAGAGGGATCCCGATGAGCACGGCCGCTAACACCAACATGAGGTCTCGAATTTCAGAATAACAACAGCTCGTACCTGTATGCGACCGTGGACATTTTGTGACAGACAGAGCCAGACGAAGAGCTCGAGGCTCAGGCCAGACTATGCAAGCAGATCTTGCATCGATGTTCCATGGACCATCGCCCGTTTGTATGTCTCTCAATTGACATCGCCACAAACAGATCAAGGTCGGTAACTTACATGGCTTGGATATGAACTCTGGTCCGCTTGGGCTTATGGATGTCCGCTGTCATCTGAGGGCGGGAGTACTAAGCTCGACCTTGGCCCCCGTCAATTTGCTGACATTTGTCCAGATCGCTGACATGAACACCGCAGACATAGTGCTGCTGCTGTACAATTGGCGAGTATCACAGCAAATAGTGCTGAATGGCGTTTGCAGGATGTGAGAAGATGGTGGTAGATATAAGTGAAGCTGACTCAGGCTGTACCCCGGTGACCGATGGGCGCTGTCCTGAGGTGAAGCTCTCGACGTCTTGATCCTCCAACTTGTCCCTCTCTCAACACGACGCGCATGCAGCTTCGAACATTGGCCATGAAGCAAGTTGACTATCGCGAGGTTGCAAAACAGGTGTACGATTTTGCGTCGTCGCAATCGCCCCTCGCCCCACTTATCCGCGAGGCCTTGGAAGTGATTGAGGACGCCATAGACTCGTTTGGGTGCGTGAGGTGTCAGAACCGGATAGCAGCTTGTAACTCATTGTTGGCAAGACAGACAGGATCACATTGCCATAAGCTTCAATGGTGGCAAAGATTGTACGTGAGGCTCTCAAGTTGCTACTCTGTTCTCGCTTGCCGTCCTTCTCGAGATTATCTCGGAGCACGGTCTGGGATGTCCATGCAGGCAAGTCGCAACACGCTTGATCAGTTGCTGACCAAGTTTGACACTCAGGTACTGTTCTTCTCCACCTGATTGCCGCAGCCATGGGCCATAGAGCGACCCCTGGCCAAGAATGTAAACCGATACCCGCCCTCTATATCCCCGTACCGTCCCCATTCCCACCTCTGGAAACTTTCATTTATGAAGCGGCCAAGGCATACAGTCTCAATCTATTCCATTGCTTTGCTCCGTCGGAAAGCAATCAACAGGTGGAAAGTGTGACCGTGCCGAGTTCACCTTCGTCCGCTGTTGCAGTGCTGCCAGGAGAGGGACCAGTGAAGGCAAAGGGCGGCGAAGGGATGAAGGGCGCCCTAGCCGCCTACAAAGAACGCTTTCCGCACATAGAAGCGATCTTGATAGGTACACGGCGTACAGACCCTCACGGAGGTACGGCGATTTCTCGAGCCTATGACTATTTCGCCAGCTACCTGTTCACACCCGTTCGCAGCTAATCTCGGAACCCGAAACCCCACTGATCCTGGATGGCCGCGCTTTGAGAGAATCAACCCTATCATTGATTGGACATATGCAGATGTCTGGACTTTCCTACGCTCGCTGAAAGTTCCATACTGCCACTTGTATGATGAAGGGTATGCAAAGTGGAACCATTCAATCTTCAGTGCATTAGCTCATTAAACATCCAGGTACACATCCCTAGGATCCACATATAACACTTTCCCAAACCCTGCTCTTCGTGTTCCAACTTGCGAAACCTGCTCCCCTGAACATGTAGAAGACGTACCACTAGCAGATCCAACAGGCGTATCGTCGCTGGCGTCTATATTTAAAGCCACCAGCCTGACCTCATCCGATGACGCCCGTTTACCACCCCATCCACACTCCACTGCCAACGGCCTACCGGACAACCTAGTTGAACTTCCCCTCAATAGCGCAGAAGTGTGCCTGGCCGATACAGGGGAGTGCACAAGGGATCTTAAACCGGCCACGAAGGAGTCAAACTCTGCGTGTACACATACCGAGCGATACAGGCCTGCGTACGAGCTGCTCGATGGCAGTTTGGAACGCGCAGGACGTGGTTCAGGACAGCCCTCCACGGCGACAGCGATAGTTGTATGATTGACAGGCTATGCGCGTGCAGCGATGACCTATGAGGAGGACAATGGCGGCTTTGATACATGGGATGGATTTGGATTTGGACATGCGCAAGGTCTCAATGACGAGACGTACACGGTCCCTGTTTACGATATGTAGTATCAACATGTACTCACTATATGTACCCGATAATCGATAGACCTCCTCGATTCCTCGAAACCGCCGTTACGGTTTGCTTGACCCTACTCATCTTGCTGGCAGGTGAGAGTAACCCATCGGTGTGTTCCAGATAACCTTCCAATTTTAGCATCCTCAGATGAACATCCTCCGATGAAGGCGACTTTTGTTCTGGCTGCAGCTTGAATGTCATTGAGCTCGGAGCGAATTCGAATATCAAGTTCAAGTTGAAGACGTTCGTCGGACTGTCCCGTCGCCCGATCCTATCTACGGCGCTCGGCTCGTGAGAACTCGATCACGTGCGTGCCTCATTAATGTCGCGTTCCGTTTCAAGCGAGTGTTCGTGTTCAAGTTCGCCCACCACCTCTTCGACAGCGGATTGCTCTGACCCTCCTATCGACGTGGAACTATGGAAGCTATGTGAGTATTACGGTCATACTTTTGGACTCTTGTTCCGGGCATGTCGCTGGATTGTCGTGTGTGACGTGGAGTCTCATAAGTACTGTCTGTATCCCTCATAAAGCACAGCAAAGCACAAGACGCAGTTGGCCGCGCCGTCCTGGGCATGCCACGGCGGCTCTCATTAAAGCATTGATTTCCATTGATATGCTAGTGCTATGATCGTGTAATGTGCTGCGGTATTGATACTTGTGCTCTTCTACAGGCGTAAAAGACTAGCACAAGACCCACTGTGGAATACCGATCAGCCAGTCAATAAGGCGCGTTCTCAGAATGCTATGACTCCGTCAACATCCGTGGTAGTACGTGCACAATATACAAAGAAGTATGAGATGCTCATAGATCTGCCAGTCTGTATCTTCGACATCCAGCACAACATCCAGTACCTCGGCTTTCTCAGCCCCGCTCCATAAACCGAAGCCAGGATCAAGACCGATTATTATCTCAGACGACGAAGACGACAGGCGAGTAACCCATTCTTTCATAATTTCCCTGTATGTACTGAATTTTCTACAGCGTTACAGAGATTCCTTCTACACAACTAACTTCTGGCATAGTCAAGACAGCTCCAGCGATCTCCAAAGAACGCGGCCCTCCTATCCCAATCAGGGTTCCAACTAATCACGCTATACCGCGTCCACCACCACCTAAGCCTCCGTTGCAGCACGATGAGTCTACAACCGAGACATTTGACATGGGTGTGGATAATACGGTGGAATATCGTGTAGCGCAGGCTGAAGCCGACAAGGCTCTGCGCGATTTGATGTCTGACGTGCGGAATGACATGCACGAAGAAGTTGACATGTCCGAAGCCATCGTTCCTGGATTTCGCGAGGGCATTGTGCTGCTACCACATCAGATCGTTGGCCGTAAGTGGATGGCCGAACGCGAGAGTGGAAAGCGTACAGGAGGTATCCTAGCAGACGACATGGGGTAGGTGTTTCTCGTACTCGAGTTTAACACTACATACTCATTTTCATTAGTCTTGGCAAGACCATTCAAACCATCACACGTATAGTCGAAGGCCGTGCACCGAAGTCAGCCAAGGAAGCTGGCTTTGCGGCCACAACTCTGTGGGTTTTCTTCTAAAACATCAGGTTTCGGGCTCATGAGCTGTGAAATAGCGTTGTGTGTCCTGTCGCCGTTGTTTCTCAATGGGCATCTGAGATACAAAAAATGGCTGTCGGTCTCACGGTTGTCGAACATCACGGTACAGGCCGCACTTCAGGTTTATAGTCCTTAACTTCGACGATGGATCATAAAGCTGATGTCACTGGATAGATCCCTTGAGGCTATCGCGAGCACATGTCGTTATCACGTCATATAACACTGTGGCTTCTGAGTATGCATCGTTTCAAGATACTCCGAAGGACGAGAGCAAAGGAAAGAAATCGAAAAAGGCTGAAGCGAACTCTGACGATGACTCCGAGGATAGCATTGACGAGATCCGCCAGTATCTGAAGAAGAACCGAGCCAAGCCGGCTGCACGTAATAGCAAGACGAAAGATGCACTTTTCCGACTCAAGTACTGGCGTATTGTCCTCGGTACGTTGCATGCGCATCGGCTGGTGATGTAGTTGATTGCTGACGCCCTGGATTACAGATGAGGCCCATAACATCAAGAACAGGACAACGAAGACCGCTGTAGCGTGTTGTGCTCTGCAGGGAAAGTATCGATGGTGCTTGACAGGCACGCCGATGCAGAATAACGTCGACGAATTGTATTCTCTCATCAAGTTCCTGAAGCTCCGGCCACTCGATGACTGGGCTGAGTTCAAGGAAAAGATCGCGCAGCCTATCAAAAACAACAGGCCTCAACGAGCTATCAAACGTCTTCACGTAAGCATCGTGCCCTTCCGCGTCCGACTTCGCATTGACTGGCCTTTGGCAGGTTGTACTTAATGCATGTATGCTGAGACGGACGAAGACTGACACGCTGAACGGCAAGCCTCTCCTTGAGCTGCCAGACCGTCTCGTTCAAATTGTCCCCTGCGCGTTTGATGCCGAGGAGAGGGCCTTTTATGATAGCCTGCAGGAGCGTGTTCAGAACAGTCTCGAGACGCTACAAAAGCAGGGTGATATGTCCAAGAACTACACTAGTATGTTGGTGCTGCTCTTGAGGCTTCGACAAGGTTCGTCGTCACTAGTCGGCGCCATACACTAGCTGATTGTCCTCGTTCAGCTTGTTGCCACCCCTCTCTTGTTGCGGGGGATTATCGCAAGGATAAGGAGGCGGTGGAACCCAAAGCTGCTAAGGACGATAAGGATCTGGAAGACGATGCAGACGACCTCGCAGATCTCATGGGTGGATTGGGCCTATCCGCCATGGCGAAGCGCTGCCAGATGTGTCAAAAGTCGTGAGTGGCCCACCCCTCGCTTCCAAGTCATCGCGTCCTAACCTCATTACCATGAACAGACTTACTCCAGACAACACCGGATCCACGTCCGATCATTGCGCGCGTTGCGATTCTCTCCTTGAGAAAGCCAAGCGTAAGTCAATGGCGACGAACCCCACTCTTCCACCAACCTCTGCCAAGATTCGCAAGATCTTGGAAATCCTCGACAGCACCGAGGAGCGGGGAGATGGCGAGAAGACTATCATCTTCTCACAATTCACGTCGATGCTCGACCTCATCGAGCCCTTCTTGAAGGCCAACTCTATCAAATACGTACGCTGTGAGTAGAAATCCATTCCTCTTGGTGTTTCCTTTGACTTATGGGTCAACCATCTCAGATGATGGCTCCATGACGAAACCCTTGAGAGAAGAAGCTCTCGAAAAGATTAAGACGAAGGACAACATCCGCGTCATTCTCATATCGTTTAAGGCTGGTAGCACGGGTACGTAGGTCATGTCAGATTGAGGACCTCGTGTTAACATGTCTATAGGTCTTAACTTGACGTGCTGCAATAATGTCATCCTGGTCGACCTATGGTGGAACCCGGCTCTAGAAGACCAAGCCTTCGATCGTGCCCATCGTCTTGGCCAGACTCGTGCGGTGAACATCCACAAGTTGTCGATTCCTGACACTGTGGAAGAGCGTATCCTGCAGGTATGTTTCACGTTGATTTTCTCGGTCGACACAAGCTAATACAGGGCGTGATAGCTGCAAGAGAAGAAGAGAGCGCTGGCTCAAGCTGCACTGTCTGGAGATAAGATGAAGACCATGAAACTCGGAGTCGACGACCTTATGGCTCTCTTCAAGCACGGCGGAGATGACCACGACGATGATGACGAGGACTGATCTATTCCTTGCATCTGTTCCGGGAGAGAAATGACCATGCTCGTGTCTCGCTTCCGTACTACTTATACCTTCTTCAAGTTCGCTCTCGCCGCTGTCTCGACTCATGCTCTATTTTGCTGTTTTGATCTTCTCTTGCACTTCTTGCTTTATCAACCATGGTATTTGATTAGACTTAGCAGCTGCTGTGGCTGCGTGTACCCAACTGCGATACCTTTTGTGGATGTAAGTTGCCGGCGCTAACATACACTCCTCACCGCCACCACCAGGTGACCTCGAGGATGGCTTCTTTGACAGAACCCTATTATCGCTGCTCATATAAACTTAGGCAGCGTCGCACGAGTATGTCTGACATTAACCTCCATCAGTCCCAGTCTACCGCAGCTCGATTGTACAAGCGTCATGCACATCAGGCCTTCCACCCTCAGCAACAAACTTGTGAAGCCCGGAATCTATGAGATTCAGTCGAGCGCAACGAGTTTGTTCTTGGATTCTGTGGATGATCCAGTATATAACGGGTGGTGCGACGACGCTCTGACTCTGAAGAAGCAGCCTAGCCGTAGGGGAAAGGTGCGCAAATCACTACTATCATACAAATCCGAGTGTATGTGCGCATTGACGGAGCTTATCTGTAGTGGGAGATCGCAAAGGTCGGTAGTGGGTACACGATCAAGCAGATCGCTACCAATATGTTCTGTGCATTGGCGGATGGCGAGCAGTTTTTGTACCAGCCTGTTGTGCTCAGCTCTGTGCCTACAATCTGGACCATCGAGTATATTGAGGAGGCGTCTGAGAAAGTGAGGTACGTATACAGTCAAGGGCCATACAATGCCATGTCCCATTTATTGTGATTTGTATCGGTTTATTAGGATTTTGTGGTCCGTATCCGACCTATCTTGGGAAACTGTGCGCTCCAACGAAGAACCTGTGGTAAGGTTGATTGGCTCGTGTTGTAGCATTCAAGTTAGGGCTGACATGAGCTGATTCGGCCAGGTGGCGGTGGGAAAACCGCAGGTGGCTAACGACGACGAAAAGCCGAAGGAGTCTTTTGTTTGGTCGCTCAGGCCAGTTGGAGGACCAAAAGTTTCAGGAAAGATCAAACCGGGGCTGTATTCGATTCAGAACAAGGTCAGCAGGACCTATGTTATGATGGGACCCAACGAGAAAACGATTGGATGCTGGCCTGGCAGCGATTTCAAAGCCGGCAACACAAAACTCGTACGTGCAGCTACTCATTGAAGCGCGTGTAACCGCCTGACTTGGGGAACTATTCGATTCCTAGTGGGAGATTGCCCCTTTAGGAGATGGATACAGTATCCGACTTCATGGTACAGACAAGTATTGTACACTGGAAGAAGGAATGGAGAGGTGGTCATCCGTCAACGTGTCGACGTTCCCTGCTGCGTGGAAGATTGTTCCCAACGAAAGCCCCTTGCATGCAGGTGATGGCTACTTCCAGTACGTCCGACTTCTTGTCGTGACTGGTCAGATCGATTGACACGACATACAGGGTCTTCTGGGGCAATACAAACATGACCTGGGATCTCAGCCGCTACGGAAAAGCCAATCCTGGCAATCCGGTAGGTCTCCATGAGCGCGTACACTGAATCTGTGTTTGACCACACGCTTATTTCATCCTACAGATCAACATGCAGTCTCAGTCTGCATCCGACTATCAGCCATGCCGCCTCTTCCAGTTTATTCCTTGAACTTATATGTCGTCCGCTCAAATGTGACCTATCAGTGTATTGTGCGCTCCCGTGTATTCCTATTCCATTGCATCCACTATGCCTCATGTTGACTGCGAGTGCGAGGCGGCCTCAGCACCGTCAGAAGCTACTCATATCCGTATCGTTACGTCACGGTACTGTGAGAACGCTCTGCACTGGTGAAGATAGCCATATGAGAGCACATGAGGCGGGGTCCTTGACAGAACCCCAATACCACACAGTAATCCCGCAGTCCACATAAACAAGAAATTACCAAGTGAGAGCCCCACTTTTGCTTGCCTTCAGACGGCGGTCAGAACTTCCACGACGGCAACGACACGCTCACTCGTCCCAATGTCGTCTGCTACTAGTAGTAAGCCCTCTTCCGTCAACAACAAACTCGTCAGGCCCGGGATCTACGAGATCCAGTCGAGCGCGACGAGTCTGTTCTTGAATTCCTTCGAGGACCCAGTGTACAACGGGAGATGCGACGATGCTCTGACTCTCAAGAAGCTGCCCACCCGCCGCGGAAAGGTACGAGGCCTCGCCATCGACGTAAAATTGACGCTAACTTTGAGCAGTGGAAACTCGAAAGCGTCGGCGATGGGTATACGATCCAACAGGTTATCAGCGGCTTGTATTGCGCGTTGGCCGATGGTGACCAATTTATGTTCCAATCCGTCGTACTGAGTTCGGTGCCTACCGTCTGGACAATCAAGCATATCGACGAAGAATCTGATAAAGTTCGGTATGAGTGTCTGCATACTACAGTCCGTGCTGGTGTATTTTGCTCACCGCCGAATCCCACTAGGATTATATGGTCGGTGTCCGATGTTGCATGGGAGGCTTATCGCTCAAAGGACGAACGTGTGGTATGTTCCCTTCACGACATCATGTTGCGTAGATCTAGAGATGACTGATCTCAAGGCATGGAAGTTGGTAATCAATAGCCTGAAGCCCGCCGACGGTTCAGACTCGGATGTCGAGGATAAGCCATCAGCAAGAGCGACTTTTGACTGGAACATGTTGCCAGTTGAAATGCCTGTTGCGAACTGTGGAAAAATCCTCCCAGGACTGTATTCCCTACAAAACATGTTTAGTAAGACGTATGTAATGATGGGTCCTAATGGAAGGGTGAGCTGTTGGCCCAAATCCGACTTCAGAGATGGCAATACAAAGATAGTAAGTGATCCCTACCTTATGCCAGCAGATTGCTGATCATACGACCGGACAGTGGGACATTGATCCTTGGGGAAAGGGGTACACTATTCGCCTTCACGGCACAAATAAATACTGTTCCTTGGTAGAAACGAAGACGAACCAATATGGGCAGCTACCGATTCATTTGTCTACTTGTCCGGCTACGTGGAAAATCCTCCTAAACGAAAGTGCGGCCCACGAAAGTGATGATTACTTTCAGTACGTGATATATTTGCTCTGTCCATTCAATCAGTGACCGCTATTCAAGAATATTTTGGGGGAGCACGCAACAAACCTGGGATCTGAATACTCACGGTAAAGATCAGCCAGGGAATCCTGTAAGTATGAAAACATCTTTCCGTCTTCGCTGCTCATCGATCTCAATATCATAGGTGCACTTGATAGCGCATGAGCACTACAACACATGCCGTCTTTTCCGGTTCATTCCTTGAAATTGTTACTACGAGGAGCTTCTACGATCGTCGCTAATCCTATCGCATTCACTGGCAGGTTCTCTTGTTATCAAAGATCAAAGTAGCACATAGCACCAAGAGGGGGGCGAAAGAAATTTTTGAGACACCAACCTCGAAAGTTTTGGGGTCCTCGAAGGGGGGGGGGGGGTACCCCCCACCCACCTGCCAAATTAAGCGGCTCTGTTGATCTCTGCGACTGACAGGATTGGCTAGCTCGCTTGCGCAGACGCTGCTCGGCTGTCAATGTTTGCTCCTGCTTGCCCTCCGTCCTAAAAGGGGATCCCTCACGTGCGCTATGAGCACCTTTGTTGCATCGATATATGTAAGGTCTCGTCCTCTTTCCCAATTATTTTGTGACATGGGGATTCAGATTACATCCAGGCATACGCCTTTAAATTTTTGTGGGCGATTGTGTAGACGGAACATAAGTTTCGAGCAAACATAGGCAAAAGTCGCGGAATGGACCCCTGCCACCGATTAGGGGGGGTACCCCCCCGAGGTCGGTGTGCCCGATTTGAATCGCGCCCCCCTCTTGCATAGCACTCACTCTTACAAATTGCATTCGCAGCTTGCCAATGGTAAAACGTGAGCTCCTTGGTTATTCAGTGCCTGACGTTTTCGCATTTGTAAGGGCTGTTGGAGAATCGGAGTGCACGGCCCCATCAATGTAATACCGTACGTATGAGGCCTGCCAGTGAGTCTGTGAGAACGCTCTGCCTCAAGACAATCACATGAGTGTACATGAGGCCAGAATCCTTGACAGAACCCTAATACCACACGGTAATACCGCAGCCTATATTTACAAGAAACCACGAAGTGAGAGCCCCAGTTTCGCTTGCCTTCAGACCGTGGTCAGAACTTCCACGACTACGGAAACGACACACTCACCCGTCCCAATGTCGTCTGCTACTAGTAGTAAGCCCTCTTCCGTCAACAACAAACTCGTCAGGCCCGGGATCTACGAGATCCAGTCGAGCGCGACGAGTCTGTTCTTGAATTCCTTCGAGGACCCAGTGTACAACGGGAGATGCGACGATGCTCTGACTCTCAAGAAGCTGCCTACCCGCCGCGGAAAGGTACGAGACCCCGCCATCGACGCAAAATTGACGCTAACTTTGAGCAGTGGAAACTCGAAAGCGTCGGCGATGGGTATACGATCCAACAGGTTATCAGCGGTTTGTATTGCGCGTTGGCAGACGGAGAGCAATTTATGTTCCAATCCGTCGTGTTGAGTTCGGTGCCGACCGTCTGGACAATCAAGCATATGGACGAAGAATCTGATAAAGTTCGGTATGAGTGCCCGCCTACTACAGTCCATGCTGTCTCGGTGTATTTTGCTCACCGCCGAATTCCACTAGGATTATATGGTCGGTGTCCGATGTTGCATGGGAGGCTTACCGCTCGAAGGACGAACATGTGGTATGTTCCCTTCACCAGAGCAGGTTGCGTAGATCTAGAGAGAACTAATTTCAAGGCATGGAAGTTAGTAATCAATAATCTGAAGCCTACCGGCAGTTCAGACTCGAATATCGACGAGAAGTTATCAGCAAGAGCGAATTTTGACTGGAACATGTTGCCAGTTGAAATGCCTGTTGCGAACCGTGGAAAAATTGTACCAGGGTTATATTCGCTAAAGAATAATGTTGGGAAGACGTACGTGATGGTGAGTCCTAATGGAGAGTTGGGCTGTTGGCCCAAAGCCGACTTCAAAGATGAAGATACAAAGCTAGTAAGTGGGCTTCCTATAAGCGTGCTCTACATCGGTAGATTGTTGATCTATGCAACTGCACAGTGGGAGATTTCTCCTTGGGGAGAAGGGTATACGATTCGTCTCCACGGTACCGACCAATATTGCACGCTGGCGACAACTGACCATGGGGGAGATAAGTGGAAGCGTCTACCAATTCATTTGTCCACCTTCCCGGCTACGTGGAGAATCGTCAAAAATGAGAGCGCAGTGCACAAGAGTGACAATTGGTTCCAGTACGCAATTTATCTGCTTGTGTGGAGTCAATCAGTGACCACTGTCTTTTAGAATATTTTGGGGAAACACGCAACAAAGTTGGGATTTGAATGATTTTGGTAAAGATACTCCAGGAAATCGTGTGAGTCTGAAGCCGTCCTTTCGTCTTCGCGTCTCATTCATCACACTATTATAATTTATAGGTGAGCGCGAAGCTCTGTGATGACTTCCACCCTTGCCGTCTTTTCCGGTTCATCCCTTGAACGTCATGAGTACCACACGGTTTTATGACGATTTTTGTTATCCAGAATCAAATATGCAGTAGTCGATCTTCTTACATGTTGCATCGCATTATGTAGAATCTGAGTTGTGCAGTCATTTAGCATTCCCATCGGAGTCCTCATCAGTCGCAGGCTTACATCTGCATTTGGTAAGTGTACCAATCGTGGCGCGGATCGACTTCGGCGCGGGCAAGTGAGAGGCTTCGGTGGAATACCCAGGGCTCGGATTCAGGCAGTTTCGACGTATGAGCTAGGAGGTAGGGAGGTCGATATAGATCATGCCATTTTTGAGCCTGCTTGAATGTCCTTTGCGGGCCGTCCTAAGTATGACCTAGTATTTTGAACGCAGATAGAAGTTTGCATCACCCTTTGCCCACATTGTGAGCGCATCAACTACACCGACCAGGAGCTGGCAAATGCATCAATACGAGACTGAGAGGTGGAAGATAGATTACTGTATACCTCAGCTCGACAATCTCCATGGCTATGCGGATGACAACCAAAGGAACGTCTCTTTTTTGAGTACTGAGCATTGAACGAAGGCGTCAGATACTTCCGGCCAACTCGGCACATCTCTCAGCATTTCCACGCCGCGGGAACACTGATCTGTCCATCATGAGGATGCTTTGCTGTGCAGATTGGAAAACGATAGTAGGGATGCCATACATTGATCACAGCGAGGCACGCACTGACGCTTAAGGATGTGCGATCCTTTGTGGGGAAATTCGGTGTTTCAGAAACGCTACAAAGCTTTCGACGACGTGCAATGATAGATTGTTCGACGATGTTGGCGAGACGAGGTCATCAAAATTCGTTCCAAGCCACAAATAGTCATGCGAAGTCGGAGGCAACAAAGAGCGCGAAGCGCCGAAAGAAAGTAAAACAGGGAAATGCCGAGCTGCATCTGCGGCGCTAACAATGACCCCATGTTAAATACCTGCACATCGTCCGCCACGACGATGGTCCTCACATCCCCCAACATCCTTGACTTCATCTTGTAGCCACAATGAATTGCTTATGCACGCCTGACTGAAGAAATGGCCGACCAAGCTGCTCAGATTGCCAAGTATGTGTATGCATTGCCTGCACCATATCTGCCCTTCTCACCTTGTTCGCAGAGAGGCCAAAAGCCTTCACCAGGGATTGAAAGAGTCACTGAAGACTCGAGACGTTTCAGACAGAGAGGTAGACATACAGAGGAAGAAGTGCGTCGACTGCACACCCCCACAGCGACCTCTGCAGCTGATCCGATCGGCAGTCTACGCCGCCAGTACCTACGTCTCCTGTTCGTCTACCCCTATGCCAGAGAATCTAAGGACGCCGAAAACCACTTATGGATGCAAACATCCTATTCCCTCATTGCTATCTATAAACAACGTATCACCGCCCTCGACCGCGCAATACATCACCCTCCTCGACAAAGTGCGCAACAGCCGCATCAACAGCAACCCCCACGTGCGGTCGAGTACCGCAGGCTTCTGCAGAGGTTTCGCCAGTTTCTCTCCGAAGAAGAAAAGTTTTGGACACAGCTTGTCTTGCGATTTCGCCGTCAGTTCGCTCTCGATGAGTCCCAGTCTGCTCTCACCGCGCTCGCCATCGTGCCAGAAGAGGAGCCAGTGCCTTCAGCGGACGGTACCACTCGCCGTAATCAATTCCAATTTCCACCTGAATCCGAACCCGGCAGCACAGCTGCTGCCTCCGTGCTTCCCACTACGCAAGCTCAACGCGATGGTCGAATAGCTATCATCAGCAAAGCGCTTGTTTGCTTGGGTGATATCGCGCGCTACAAGGAACTGTATAACGAAGCCGGTGGACGCCCTCGCGCAGGGCATGAGGATGGTCCCCCTGCCGCTGCCTCATCGTCAAGAAGTGGACGGGGCAGGAGGGGAGGTGGACCCGCGCAGGCGACAGGCTTCATGGCGCTACCGCGCCTAAGGAATTACGATCGTGCACAGTCCTGCTATGAGCAGGCCCGCTTACTCCTTCCATTCGACGGCAACCCCTCCCATCAGCTTGCTATACTGGCATCATACCAGAAGGACGTCTTTGGATCTCTTGTCCATTACTACCGAGCGTTGTGCGTGCGAACTCCGTACGAGACAGCAGCGGAAAACCTTGGGACTGTGTTGAACAAGGCGTTCGAGCAGTATCAGGCCAAGGGCCTTGTCAGGGAACAGGAGAAGCAAACAGAGACGGCTAATGGCACTCCTGCTGTTCCTCGGCTGAGGGTCGAAGCGTTCAAGGAGAAGGTGGTGGTATTGCATTCAATGTGGGGTATGAACATCGACGGGTAGGTGTTTGTCCTATCACAACTGTTGTCATTCGCTGACATCATTTAAGGGCAAAGGAAATGGGAGAGAAGGTAGTAGAGGACTTTGCCAGCCTCGTGGCAGATCGGATTCTGCCCATCGACATGATTTCCAAAGTTATTATACTCCTCCAGGGCGCTCTGTGGAAGCATCGCATGCTTCGCCGCCCGTCTAACGGCGAGAAGCGCAGTGCAAGATTATCAGCGACCGAATCCCAAATCGTTACTCACTTAATTGCCACGCATCGAGTTCTTCTGCATAATGGATCTATCGAACTCACGGAGGCCCCTCCTGAGGATGCAGCGGAGCATGATTTGGCGCAGCTCATCACGGCGACTTTCCGTAGGACACTCCCCGCCCTCCGCATGGCTGGAAAATGGCTGCGTTCGAACACTCGATATATCTCACAAGGTCGCAAGAACTCCACGAACAGCCAGATCGACGTGCCGACGTCGCAGGAAGCGAGCAGATCGAAAGAGAAACGAGGTGGCAGCACCCAGCCAGTGGTCGTAGGCGACATCGACGAATTCTGGGCTGAGTATACCCGCTTTTGCGATACGCTCATCCATGCGTTCCCTGTTGCTGAATTGCCGGAGATGAAGACACAGCTTGAAGAGGATATCGAGATGGCTGGGTTCTTGCCACTTCGGAAATATATGTACGGGAGTGATGGGAAGCCGCCTGGTTCGAGACGCACGTCGACGGACACGCATGAAGATGGTACTAGGAGCAGTGGCGCTCGCTCGCCGCAAGATCGATCTGTGGGTAGGGACCAAGTCCATCCGAACGAGGAGCAGCTCATGCGGATAGCGGATATTTTGCTGGATGCTAAGGCTGTGGCGGAAGACGAGGTACGTTTGATGGATGCTTTTAAAGTTGGAATAATTTTGAAATGAATTAACAACAGAATACGCCTATAACATTCGATGGCGACTCTTTCTCGTGCAAGGACTTCCGTGCCAGTGGCCCGCCAGTCCAGCACACCAATAGACAACGTCTACCCTCTCGCGATCAAAGTCAATTGCCGCTTGAGCCACGGGTGCTACCAGCATATTTACCCACACCCTCTGAACTCGACGACGACAGTGTCTCGATTAGGACACGAACCGATGATGATCCTGTGGCAGAGGCCTTCTCCCATGTACTCCGAGGCTCGGAGGATACCGACGACTCGGATGACGAGCAGATCGTCTGGCAACCCAGGTACGCTCATATGCTTTTTTGTTCGTAATGAATGCTTTCCTGATCCTTTGTCCAGCAGTCGCTTGTCTCCCGAGATGGATCCTGTATATACTGCCTTGCCGACAACTCCACCGACCATGAGTCCGTCAAGAAGAGGCACCATCCTCAGCCCTCAGAGAGCCGACCACTTGTCTCCCATGCTCCAACAGATGCAGCTAGAGAGGTCCCCGCCGTTGGTCGTGCCCCCCACTACGGCCGAGGATTTGGTCCAGAGCATTCAACGGACACCAGCGACTTCTTCGCATGTACGTCAGTCGTCTGTTCCCGTTAGCTTGCCTCTGCTGGGCAACTCCATATGGTCGCCAACTGCCGACACCAGCACACCGTCGTATCCAAGAAACCCTATATCGCTAGGGAATGGTTCGTCGTATGCTGCGCAAACTATACCGCTATCAGGATCTTCTCTGGCTCCTCAAAATGCCCTCGGATCCCCTCAACAGTGGCAGTCGACACTGCCTACGGCTAACGCGATCTCTGGCTACACCTCTGGGCCCGCCTCTTTACACGGGCTACACCAGCGTGTGCCATCTCAGCCTGCAGCTCCACTACGCTCTAGTATGCTCTCTCCACAGCGACAGACCGAATATCTGGGCTCTGCATTCTATGCACACCCACAACTGCAGTTGGGTGAACCTGCACACGCCAGTGGTAGCGTTTTAGGCGGCCGTCTGCCACCTGTAGGAGGATACGGAAACGTATATTCCCATTCCCAGGTACCGACCTCCAATTCGTTCTACCGCCAGCCACAGGGTGAGCTGTACGACGTCGACTCCCCGGTGCAACAGCTGAGAAGGGAACAGAGCTTCCACTCGCCCTTCCCCACGTCGACTATGTCCAATATCTGGGCGAGCCCCGGCTAGAGTCTCGGATCCGTCATGCGGTCGTTTAAACTTTACGTTTTGTCCATCGTCCTCGGCTGACACTCGGGCTGTGGGGTGGAATCATCAATCATGCATATGAACATATGACATCCGACGCAAATACTGTGTTTGCAAGGTCGGCACCCCTCTTGCGCATAGATGTCGTTCTACTATCTTTGTAGCTGTACTGCAGAGATTACGGTACCGGATCTAGAAGAAAATCACCGGGACCTGGCATTTCCTCCCCCGTCTGGATGCTCCTCGTTCTGCGACTACCCTATATATTGCGAGTTTTTGCCCGCGGTGCTGTCTTCGCTCTCGTTTGGGCCCTTCAGGATTTAGCGACCGGCTGTTCCTGTTGTAATTGGCCCTATGGCTAGCTGATCGTGCTCGTGCTCGTTGTGTCTGTATGAAGCCCATCCTAACCCTCGAATTTTGTTCCCAACCTGCTTAACGAATTTACATGTTACTCGTTGTACCGCCGTGCTATTTTTTTTTTTTTTGCTTTGTACCAATGAACATAGTGTGTTGTTCGAGTGACGTACGAAGGCAGTGTGCACCGGAAGCAAAAACAAAGGCGGTCCAGGAACGGTCACATGAGGCACGCGTTCGCAGATGATTGCTTTTGGCGCCCAAGTTCAACCACGACCACTGTTTTCCCCTCCCCCACTGCGACTCGGTTGGCCGAAATTCTGCTCTCGATGTGCTAATGTTCTAATTTGTATCTGATATGTCTGAATATTCCTCGAGTATACCCTCTCTGCGAGGACCGCGGTCACCCTTCTTCGGCGCAGCTACATATTCCACCCTAACCACATCTCAAGACGCGTTGTCACCTTCAAGACGGTCTTCTACCCTCTCCTGTGCGTTCAAATTTACTGTAAGTGTTATGTAGCTAATTAACCTCTGCTAGACTCGGACAGCCGGGTTTCGTACGAAAGCGAGGAGGACCACGGTTTACGGCAGTACAATCTATCACCCGTTCCATCCTCAAGAGAATCGGATGGGTACAGCTACGAGGAGGAGGACTCATATAACGAACGAGCAGAGGTGGAGGCGGCGCTGGCTCAGGTTGATGAAGAGATAGACGAAACTCTGGAGGCTTGGTCGAGGGAACCCAGCATGGTGGACCGCGATAGGAGAATATTGAGCACCATCTCTGAGCGCACTGAGAACCAATCATCAAGACCAACCTCTGGCGTTGTATCAGGACCTAGGCCTATCTCCTCACACTCTAACAATACTCGCGTGAGCCAGCTCAATAGTCCCTTTCCTCCGACAACTCATACGAGGTCTACAACTGACCCAACCAATCGACCAAACACGCCAGGACGCGGTGTTAGCCAGATAATAGCCCAGTTTGAAGCAAAGCGCGCTGCCGGTGAAGGTGTGTCTCCATTTACACAGGGCCACTCGAGGACGACATCCGCACCTGCTGGTCCAAGGTCCCCCAGCCCTTATGCGCTCCCAACGACCAGTCAGACATTGCCAACTCTCTCCGCGCTCACCCGGGACGTAGGATATGCTACTAGCGGGTATGGGAGCGTTACAGGATATGGGTATACCTCACGTTCGTCTTCTCCAACGAAATCAAGAGGAGGATCTAGCGTCTCTGGACCAAGACCCCCGCCGAGTGGCGACTCTAGAGCTTCCCCAGTATCCCATTCTCGAGCCCAGTCAGATTACAGCGGATACAGCGGAACGCATTCCAGGACAGGTAGCATTTCGGAGACATTCACGGGGCTCAGCGGAACAGGCTCTGTCTCAGATTCGGTTGCCCCCAGTGCGTTCAGCCTGCGTCGCCCACAGACGTCGCCTCGGTCACCGATCACGCAGGTCACGAATATAGTAGCAGCTTGGAAAGGAAAGACTCCGGTGTTCTCCAAGGGTGGGAGGTTGAACTCGCCATCCCCCTCGGATTCTGGCAGACGCCATGGTCGACGCTCTGTCACTCCTAGGACCCCGCGCCCAAAGAGGAGAGCGAGCGACGTGTCTTCCGATACGAGCAGTGTGCAGCGGCCTCAGCACACGGGCGACCAGACGAACGCAAACACAGTATTGCCGCCCCCGTTCGACGCGTCAGAGTTTGGCATCGAAGGAGAAGTGAGTGTCTTGCCTTTCTCGGCCAAACGCCTGCTTGGTTCTCCTAGCACGCCCGGCGCTTCTCTGCCATCTAGTACCGAAACCAACGATGCTGACATACCTCTGCCTTTTCATTTTCATTTTCAGCCTATCAATATTGGTCTACTATGGTATCTCAACGTACACACCCCACAACCATACCGATGGCAACGGTGCCAGGCAGTCCTATACCCACATATGCTCCTGCTTACTTGGATTGCTCCAGGTGGTGGCCGAGGGATCGTCACACTCGATCTCCTGAACTGCACGGAGGTGCGGACGGCGTTGTCCCCGACCCATCCGGAATCGAGGGACGACGTTGGGGCTGTCGCTGCATTGCAGCAGACCGCGAATGCGAGTCGTGGAGGGTATGGGACGCAGCCGGGAGAGGACGCTCTGGCTGAGACGTTGTCCCCGTTTCATCTCATGTATAATGACGGAATCGAGCGATTGGGCACGGAGTCACCGAGAGAACGGCTTGCTTGGGTGAATGCGATCTGGTGAGTTTCTGCAGTACTCTTACCATTGACTGTTCTGATGCTAAACGTGATCCAAATTCTACAGGGAAGTCTTGGAACGCCCTCTAACCATTCCAGACCGGTCGTCCACCAAATCACCAGTAGGCTCGGTGTTGACTATGAACTCATACGCCAGTGGGTCGTCAGCGGTATCATCCGGAGTCGGTTCAGCGTCGACAAACTACATCTCCCCCTTGCACAGCGGCGACCTCGCAGATGCTGTCTCGCTCTCTGGTTCGAGCTCCTTGTCACGCAAGCTGTCGGTAGCCTCAAGTCAACTTCGCGCCATGGACGATAACGCGCTGTCCAACGATACGTATCTCCCGCATGCCGATCCACGCGTGATACCTCCCAGTCGTATGAGCTCCCTTCGCAGGACAAGTTCTCTGACCGATCTCGACGAGGAGTTCAACTCTGCGCTCAGGCGTGCTCGCAACGCTAGACCGGGTCTTGGCTTTGGCCTCAGTCTCGCAGCAGGCGTACCGATGGGCGAAGCTGCTCCTGTTACCGTTTCGAGTGGACCGCGTATAGGCTCTCCTGTTTCGTTGACCCCGCCTCCGAGAGACCGTTCACGTTCGCGCCCTCGGAACTCCGAAACGGCTAGCAGTGTCTCTGGGGACCCGTTCTTCTCTGCCAGCGGTAGTACCTACACTCGCACACCTGCCACTAGCTTTTACTCCACTTCATCGTTCACGCAAGGCCTCACTAGTACGGGCTTGGCTACGGATGAGACGATCGTTCTCGGTGGATCTACTACGTTGGACAGTATCACTGCTTCGCGAGGCGTCACGTCTACGACTTCTACCTCGTTGCTCTCTGCGCCTCACACGGATACGACGGGCACATCGACGACGAGTATATCCCCGAACCGAACGGGCCTGACGCGGTCGCGTGGAGTGAGAAGGCGGATGGGGACAGTGAGCTCGAGGTCCTTGGCGACGTCGTCTGTCAGTGGCAGCACCGAAGAGCTGTCCGACAAGGAAAACTCCGCTAGCTACTCCGGATCGCACTTCTCCAGCGACGCCTACCCGTCGGAATTCAGCACGCTGGACACCTTGACGCATACAGCTACCATCACCACGGATCCTTCTTACGCCACCAGCGAGGACTGGACGCGCAGCGAAACGCCGACACCGTCAACCGTGTCGTCTAGCCGTCCGACGAGCCACTTCGCCACCTCCGATTCCGACGTCCCGCCGCCTTCATCCTCACGTACGTCAGAGTATTACAGCGCAAGCGCGAAGAGTCCGACTGTGTCTCTTGCCTCGATTCCCACCATACCGTCCGAGAGCGAATACTACGACACCGCCGATATTGACGTGTTTTCGGCTCACGATGACTATGTTACCGCGGATATTGGGCGGACTGAGTCTGTCACGGATTTTGACACGGCGGGGATATGTCCGTCGACGCCGCCGGCGACGGAGTATGTCACGGCAGAGATCTGTGCGTCTGAGATTTCGACGAACTATGAGACTGCGCAGTGTCATTGTGCTACGAGAGTGGAGGAGGTTCCAGAAGAGGAGGAGGAGGAGGAGATGGAGCGGGAAGTGGAGATAATCGAGCTGGAGGTAGTCGAGACGGAAGTCAGTCTCGCAGTTGAGACAGAAGTCAGCGAGGTGGTCACAGAGGAGGAACCTGCAAGAGAAGTCGAGAAGGAGGTGTCTTTGGCGACAGACTCGGCCACTGAACCAGCCGTGGAGGATACGTCCGGAGACAAGACCCCATCCGAGTCGGTGGTACCAACGATACCTTCGCCCTCGCTAGTTGGTGCCGACGTGGACGAGATACGGCCAGAAGACATCGCCTTACCTCCAAGCGTGTATAGCCCATCGATAGTCTCTTCAGAGCCGCTATCCTACCTCGAGCCGCCTCCCCTTCCACCGAAAGAGCCAGTGCCGCCGACACCCTCTCTGACATCGACGCCGTCCATATCTCTTCCATCAACACTCGAAGAGCCGCTGGTCCTTCCCCGCCCAATATCGTTCTCGAGCATATCGAGCCCCACGGAATCCTCTGTCACGCCTACGACTAGCTCTGAACCGTCATTGACCGTACCTTCTACTCTGGAGCAGCCCAGTGTGTCCAGCCCGACCATTGCAGAGTCAGTATGGGCACCCGAGACGGATCGTTCGTACGAATCGTCCATTCTTCGCGCGTCCCCGTCAACTCGGAGCCTCGCTATACCTGAAGGGCAGGATTTCTCGTTCGAGACGTCGATCTTGAGGCCGACTTCGGTGGTGACGTCCGGCGAAGTGTCTTTGGTCACTCCTGTGTCTCCAATAACGATGACTCCGTCTGCGACAGCTATCTCCTCGTCTTCCAGGTCATCGACTCTGACGGTGCCATCGACACCAACCTTACCTCCAAGTGTGCCCGAACCGACGCCTGTTTCGTCTATACGCTCTCCGACACCTGTTTCGTCTGTACGTTCCCTGACACCTCCAACCCCAACGTCAAGAACTCCGTCAACAATTTCTACGGCTACGACTCCTTCTCTCAGCTCGTCTATCTTCGCGCCTTCACCGCTGAATTTGCCTCCTTCACCTGCACCGTCGACAGAGCCATCTCTTCTCTCGACTCGTCCCTCGACGCCCGAAGAACCTCCAAGTCCTCCACCGCCCGATGAATCTGTATGTTGTTAACCGTCCCTTACAATTCCGTGTTTCTGACCATTTTGAACTCTTAGCCACCTCCCGTAATGATCCCCATACCACCATCACCTTCTCCACCGACACCCTCTGCATCCATAATACTCAGTGTGAGCACACCGAGGGGAACGACTCCTTCAATTCACTCTGCCCTGGAGACGGAAGAAGCTCCGACTACAGTCGCAGAACCAGACCCAGGCCAGATATGGACAGACGACATGAATCGCTTACTGGAGCGTTTGGATTCGATGGATCGCTCGAGAGGTGCAGAAAACGCAGGTCTCAAGGATGACGTTAGGCAGATTCGGGACCTGCTGTCGGGGCTTCGAGACGACCTTGGCCGACGTGAAGAGCCACCACCTCATTCGGATAGGTCTGTTGGAGCAGCAAGCCCTATAGTTGAGCCACGACCGATCGAATTGGTTTCTCATGAAGTTCAAGCGTCCCTTGAGCCTGCCACTCCTCGCCCGCCTGTGCCTGAAATTCACGACGTGCCTACTACACCGACACCGAAGCCTCGAGCTCAGTCGATCATCGAGCTCAGCCCTCCAAGAATTCGCTCTAGGTCTCCTGATACTCTGTCGGAGACGATGTCATTCCTCTCGTCGCATCATTCGGATGATTTCAGCCTCATGGAGTCCGAGTCCTATCCTATCCGTCCTAGTTCGCCCTCCTGGTCCAGTGAAGTGTCAGAATCCACCGTGTCATCGCCTGTTTCGTCGCCTGTATCCTCGGCTTCCGTCCGTCCACGCAGTGAACGGAGCATTGACAGAGAGTCGACTCCGAGCTTGGTCTCAGACGATATCGCAACACCGCCACCGTTATCATCGTCACCTACCCCATCATCTGCGTCTAGCGTCACCGCTCGTCCTCCTCAACCGCCGTCTTCGGCATCGTCGTTTAACCTAAGAGATTTACGCGACATTCTCGACGACGTCCAACGTAGGCTTTCCACATTGCGAGAAGGTCAAGACGAAGCAAAACAAGCCATTGACGAGATCAGACTGCGGCCTGAAGCGGCTCAGCGCGAAATACCCGATGTAACGAATAGACTGGATACACTCGAGCACCTTCTTGGAGATGTCCTCAATCGTCTTGCTGCACCAGCTGCGCCTGAAGCGCCTCGTACTGGTCCTGCACCCCAACCTCCGCCTGTCGAAAGAGACGATGGATCAGAATCCATGTATACGATCTCAGACGGCTCTTCTATCTTCCGCACCGTTCGCGATTTCCTGGACCGAAGCCGTCGAGAGCCCCGACCGATTCATGTGCCTACTCCCACGCGAGCTGGCCCCTCCTTCGATGAACAGCTTGCCGAGCTCATCGCGTCAACACATCCAGTGGAACCCGCTGACATACATCAACCGCCACCTCTCGTTCCGCTCATCTATCGGCCTGGTCCTAGAGTTGGAAGACCTCGGAGTGCAAGCCCTACGTTTGAAACAGACTTGCCCGCACGTCCAGGTACCTTCCCGCAGACGGAGCCTGTCATATTTGAGCGTCGTGGTCCTAGACGGCCAATTCCCCGAACTGAGCGTGCGCCACCGCCTCGGCAAGGACCGCCCTCTGAGCAAGAGCCAGAACCTCCGTATACCCCTATTGCGCCATCGCGGGTGATGCAAACACCTCGTCCAGGTCCGCGGCCGGACAGTGGACCCGACATCGATTTTATGCGTCGTGTGGTCGACGGTCGTCGTGCACGTCGTGGCGGTGATGGGTTTTACTCTGCTGACGGAGTGAGTCCTTAGAAAGTTGTTGTTTCCAATCCTGGCACTGACATCCTATTAGCGCGCTCCATCTGCCCCGCCGTCGTTAGGACAGGGTGTTGTACCACCTCCTGGTACTAGCTGGTATCAAGACAGGCCACCACCTACGGTTCGTCCAATTCCCTTTTGCGTAGCATGTATTTATCATATTATGAACAGGGTCAACAAACAGGAGCACCAGTTGTGCCGCCTCCTGGAGTGACAAATGTACCACCTGTGCAGGGCGCTACACCCGTGAGTTCATTCGTTGTGTACTCTTGTGCTCTGCCGTGTATTCATCTTAGTTCCAGGCTGTTATACAATTACCAGGAGTCGAGGATATAGTCGCATTACTCAGGGTAATGTCAAAATATTTGAACTGGAAGTAGAAGCTCACCATTTATTCAGGAAAACCGGATGGCACAAGTCGCAACCATAGAGCAACAGCGTGAGATCATGCGTTATATGCGATCGCTCAATGAGTGGCTCGAGCGTGACGTGCATGACCGCCAAGATGAGCTTCGTGCTGTCTCGAATCAAGTGGCCAGTCTACACAGACTGATGCATGATGTATTGAATAGACAGCCTGAAGGTCAGACACAACGGTTTCGAGAGTACCCGACTTTTACTGACATGCCTGTAGGGCCTGCAGGTCAACCTCCTCGCGGTGAAGGAGTCGTTCCGCCTGCTCCCATCATCTTCCCTCCGACAAGCGGACATATGGGACCTCCTCCTGTCATTCCGCCTGGTCCTGGGATGCCTGAACCTATGATTCCTGTGATTCCTGAGCAGCAGCCCGGAAGAGGTGGGTTTCCTGGGGGTTTCGTGCCTGGTTCTGGGCCTGCGGTGATTCCACAGATGCCTGGTAGTGAACATTTTGATCTCCGTCCTACGCCTTCCCCGGAATACCCCCCTGTTATTCCTGATCGCCCGCCGCCTATGGGCCCGGGACAGGGAGTATACCCGCCAGTAGTTCCCACGGAGATGCCATATCCTAGCGCAGGGCCATCATACGGCGGTACGCCATACAGACGACCACAGCGCATGGACGATGAAGACTATGAGGATGCTGTGGTGCCGCCACGTCCTAGTCCTCCGCGTCACGAGGAGGATTACACGCCATCTGGTTCGAGCGATATGTACAGTGACGGTGAACCGCCTCGTCCTGTTCCGCCTCCTGGTGTGTTCGTGGAACAGCCCCCTGTGACCTCAATGCCCCAGGCTGATCCGGCAGTAATTCCGCTGCCTCCCTCTCGTCCCAGTCCTGGGAGTCCTACTGGGTCGAGCAGCACAGAACATGATGTCCACGTACATATTCATCAGCCCTCTTCTCCAGCTGCCTATATCCCGCCGCCTGGATCTCAAATGGGGCAACCTGGGATGCCGCATCCTGAGATGTTACAGCCTGGAATGCCGCCGCCTGGAATGACACGACCGTCTCAGACAGTCACAGAAGGTGCTACGCCTCCGGTGATGATCGCTCCTCCTTCGCAAATGCAACCTGGCATGGAAGGCCCAATGCAACCAGCCATCATCATCCAGCCTCCTATGCCAATGCCTGGGATGCCTGGGATGCCTGGTCCAATGCCTGGCTACTCGCAGGTCCCTTCTGCAGTGTCAGAAGAGCCGCATATTATACGGACAAGTGAACCGCAGCAAGCGACGCAGCAACCACCGGTCACAGTCATAGTCGGCTCAGGGCACTCAAGGCGCTCTAGCGGACATTCTCCCTCTAGAATGCATTACGATTCTTCGAGGCGATCCGGCCGGTCAAGATCGAGTTCGCCATCCTCCGAACGACAGCGTATCCAGGTTCCGCACTCGCCTCAACAGCCTACTTATGTGATACACCCGCCTCCACAAGGACCCATACCAGGCTCGATGGTGCCAGGAATGCCAGTACCGACTGTCCCCACTATTTTGCCTATGCCACCAACCCACACAGGCGTGGATTCACCACCGATCATCATCCGCACTCACTCTCGTGGGTCCAGTCGTAGTCCTAGAAGACGGTCCCGATACCCAGCAGAATACGAAGATCATCCTCGTCGACCTCGATCTACATCGCGCTCTCCACGTAGCCATAGGACTCGATCACCCTCCCCTCGTTCCCATAGAACTCGATACCGCTCTCCGTCCCCAAGTCAGCGTCATCGCACCGGCACCGAAGGACCGCTTCATGATCCTACTGTCATCATTCGATCGACCGGCCGACGATACTCTCGTTCTCGGTCTGGCTCTCGTTCTCGTTCTCATTCCCGCTCTCCACCTCGTCACCAGGCTCCGGCAGTCGTTATACAACCGCCTATTGCACCAGTGTCGTCTCAGCCGATTCAAGTACTTCCTTCCACACATAGAAGCCGATCTCCTACTCGTCACGATCCCACCACCATTGTCCACACGGACTCTGGGCGACGCAGACATGAGTCTCCTACGATTATCGTGCGTACTCACGAACGGGGCAGAAGCCGTTCAAGTTCACGTACCCCGATCATGGTGCCACCCTACTCGCGGCGCAGCAGGAGTCGATCGCCCGTTCACATTCCCCGTACAGATCGTTCCCAACCCATCATAATTCGCTCAGAAGGGCCTCGATATGACCCTGGCTCATCGCGGACACATCGCACACAGCATATTTCGCGGTCACCAACAAGATATGACCCTGGTTCATCGCGAACACATCACACCCATCGCATTTCGCGGTCACCAACAAGATATGACCCTGGTTCATCGCGAACACATCGCACCCATCGCATTTCGCGGTCACCAACAAGACGTGACTACTCTTCGTCACCTAGAAGACTTCATCGCCGTCCCCAATCTCGTACAGACCGTTCTTACTCCCCCTCACCCACCAGGCATACTCGTTCACCTAGAAGACATCCTACATCTCGACCGGATACACGGCGTGACTACTCTCGTTCTCCCGGGAGACACCCTACATCCCGACCGCATACGAGGCGTGACTACTCTCGTTCTCCTACCGGAAGACATCCTACGTCTCGACCGACTACAAGGCGTGACCGCTCTCGTTCTCCTACCGGAAGACATCGTGAATCCCGATCTTACACAGGCTACTCTCGCTCCTCTTCAGGAAGACGCAGAGTTTACAGGTCATCGACGAGGCGAACGCACTCTCCGACAGTGCATCGTGTCTCAAGGACACCGTCACCGAGAGGGAGACGCGGGCAATATGTCGAAGGGGACCGTTCCCATCCCACTCGACCAACCTACTCGCGACGGTCTCACAGCACACCTACTCCCCGTAGGCCAGGGACACCTGTGCACGTGGGCAGTACAGCTCCAGGACGCTCGCCCCACGTTGTTGTGGGTCGTTCGCGTCATTCTCGTTCACCCACACTTGTAGACCGTTTACATTCGGAACCTATCACCATACGAGTACAGTCTCCAACTAGATCCCCAGCATCGGCCTTTGAAGATCCTACCCACCGTGTGGTTAGAAGTCCAGGTTCGCGACCCACCGAGTATTCAGAACATGAACCATCGGAGGGTCGTCGCCGGCTCGCGCGATCTGAGCCGCACTCGTCTGTAGCAATTCCTGTTCCAGCTCCCTCCGGTCGAAGACACCCTCCTACTGTCATAACTCTACATTCGCAGCCCGGTTCTCCAACGCATCACGTCGTCCATGTGCCATCTTCGCAACTCGAATATTCCCCACACAGATCTCCCTCACGCAGACCTTCTTCGCGCGGACCTTCCTCCCGCGGATCTTCCCCACACGGACGTGTCCGTACCAGAAGCGAAGGTAGGTACTCTCGCTTCTCGCTACGAACGTTGATGCTCACCTGGCGATACAGTCACGCAAAGACCCCATTCACGATCTGTTGAACGAACACCTGCCGCAGGTTCGATTTCTCTTTCTAATTCAATTGCGTTTTAGCTGACAGCCACGGCAGGCCCTGAACGAATTTCCTCGCCTCCCAGCCATGGTAAGAGCAGCCGCGAGATATAAAAATACAGTCTTGTGGATGCTGACCGTTCTTTAGTGTCAGATCTTGAACAAGCCTTCAGCGTGGACGAGTCTGCTGGTACGTTATACCGGGTCTGCACCGGGCAATAATTGATTTACGCCTTGACAGCTCCGTCTCGACGCGCACCCCATCGACGTCGGGTTTCTCCAGCTACTCATCTTCGAGAGCAGCTACGACCAGCGCGACCCGAGGATCCCGTCATCCCAATATTCCAATCCGATTCGCACGTAGAGGAAGACGAGCCATCGATTATCCACGCTGCACCCAGTGAGCCATCGATTTTGCATGTTGCACCGAGCGAGCCACGCACGACGGTGTCTGAGAGTCCTCTTCCCGTTCCTGCGCCAATACCTGAACATATACCATCTGTGCCCTCTACTCATGCACCTCTTGACACTGCTCCTATTACCGTTCCCGCCACAGCTGCTCCTTCCAGTCCTCGTCATCCGCCGGTTGTGGTCGTTCCTTCTCAACGATACAGCGCCCCGCAAAACTTGGATTTGGACTTGGCCGATGCCGAACGAGAGCGAGCAGAGAGGTTCGATCAGGCTCATATGCAGCTTGCACAACACATGCAAGCCGCTGAAGAGGCCGAAGAAGAACGCGAGCGTCACTTCCGCGACAATGAGGAGGCAAGGCAGCGCATCTTTGAGGAGAATGAGGCTCGGCGTCAACAGGAAATTCAACAACATCAAGATGAATATCTTCGCCAAATCGAAGACCGCGTCGATGATCGTCTGGCTGGTCTGCCAACAGTGGCTCCGATTCCTGTGCCACCTCCCCAGGGGGCTCATTCACCACACGCTCCTTCGTACATGAGTGTACCGGCATCTCCTCGGCCATCGTATACAGCCTCCGTTCCTGTATCAGAAGAAGATCAGGCTCCTGAGCTTCCTGCGCAGACACCGCCACCACCGCCGTTCTTACCACCATCCACAGCGCCGGAAGATGTGGAGGATGTGCAGACCATCGCCCAAAGCCTCCATCACTCGGTTCTTGATGCAGCCTCCAGACATTCCCAGGATATGCTCGAGACTTTACGGCTTGAACGGGAAGAGATGCACAGGCAATTGGACGAGGAGCGAGCTGAACGTGAACGTCGTAACGCTGAGCTTGCTGCTATGCGCGATGAACGAGAGAACGAGCTTATGGAGCGGATCAGACAGCTTGAGGAGCGGCTGGCTACAACAGAGGCCGCACACGAGCAGACCAAGGCGGATTTGGACCAGGAGCGGCAACTTCGTATCACTGAAGAGACGGAGAGAAGAGAGGCCGAGCGTGCGGAAGACCGGCAGCGGGCAGACGATGCTATGCTGCAGTTGTCTGAGCTGACCAATGTAGCGACCGAGACGCGAGACGAGCTGGCAAGAAAGCGTGAAGTTTCAGACGAACGGTGGTCTCAGAAGGAAGTTTGGAAAGAAGAGAAAGATAGGGATATGGCCGAGATGAAGGAGATGCTCTCTAACATGCAGCGAATGTTCCAAGATTCTGAGCAGAGGAGAGAGGAAGAGCGTGCGATGGAGGCTTCTAAACCTAGTGAGTAACACCGTCAACTTCTTCGTCAGAGCTTTCTAAGCTTTCTAATGTTTGCGTCAGGTATCGAGTCCATCCTAGACGAGTTAAGGCGTGAGAACGAAGCACTGCGGGCACTGTTTGCTGAGCTTACCCAAAGTGAGTACTGATTCGGAATCCGTGGCTATGTGGATTACTCAGCGCGCCGTTCATTTAGGTCTGCGAGAAGAAAATAAGCAGAATCTTGAGTCTGTCCTTGGTGCTGTTAGGTCCACTGCGCAAGAGCAAGTTCCGTACAACATCTCAGGTGTATGTGTTCTACCATCTATACAACGGACTCGTCTGACTCTTGGTCCGTAGTACCTAGATGAGTTCAGCAAAACGCTGGCCAAGGAAGTACGACAACTCTTGACAGAGGTTAATGAACTGGTGGAGAACAAGACACGCCTTCAATTGTGGGTCTTATACATTCTCCGTCACTACCGATGGCTGAATATGTTATAGCGAAATTGCAACTCTCTTGGAGTTCAAGGCAAGATACGAGCCTGGCGGTTTCTTCTGGTAAATGAATACTGTTTAATGACTAAACAGAGGCCAAACTAACTCACTTGCTACAGGAAACAAGGGTCGCAAATGCCCCCTGCGACAGCACCACCCGCTGAAGCACCACCTCCGGATCAACCGGCTCCTCCTGCACCTGAGCCAGCACAAGCCCCTCCCGCTTGGCGAACCACGCGCCCGAGGAGAGGCCGCAAAGCTCGTGAGCAGGCTGCCGCTGCACCTTCTGCCGCCCCAGCACCTCCGCCGCCTATGCCTCAGCACATGATGCCGCCATCTATGATGCCGCAGGATGCTCGATCATGGCACCCCTGGCAACGTAAGTGCAGGAGTTATTAAGTAGTGCACTTGTATACTGACACTATTTTGTATAGCATCTTCGAATTATGTACCTTCGCCTTCCTCGCAGCTTATCGAACCTCTGCCTGCTCCGCCTCCACCGGACACTCGGCCTATGGGGCTGTTTGGTCCACGGTCACAACACAGCTCGTATATCGAGTGAGGAGGGAGTAAATCTGTGATACCTGCCTGCCCTTGATACCCCTAGATGGACTCATCACTGGGAAACGTTTTGAAAGAATACTGGCTTGCATGACCCTAATGAACTGTTTCCTTGTGCCTTGTTACGTTACTTTACGAACTTTCACGATGCTTATACCTTTGCTTGGATCTTGTATGATGTATTTGCTAATTTTGTATGCTTGATTGGTTTATATATCTTTATTGCATGAATTCTTTCTCTTCAACTGCCACTGTATGGTCTTTGTCGATGCTAAAGAGCGTTGTTGACAGTTGCTTGCCCAGCGCGGGCGTTGTTTGGCCTTGTTGAGAACGCGAGCCTTATTGCTGTTTTGAGAGTAACCGGCGCCTTTACTACTCCTGCTGAACATTACCACCTCGTGTTTACGCTGTGCAGTGATCTCCCCAAACCTCGGCTACTTACAACTCTCGTCTGCACATTCTGTCATTATGGATATGCAAAAACCAGCGAAACGTCGCAAGCTTACGGACAAGAACGTGCCTAACGCCATTCTACACTCCCCCGAGTTCTCCGTCGACTCTCAGATGTACCAGGACCTGCTCAACATGGAGAAGAGATTGGACTGGACTATGACTAGGAAGCGAGTGGAGATTCAGGATACACTTGGGCGGCCTATGTCGGTAAGTCACTGTCTCTGGACCTACGATCCAGCATACTAAGGAGCGGTGAAGACGAACCGAACACTACGTATCTTTCTTAGCCATACAGTCTCTGGACAGCCATGGCAACAAGGGCCTGTGCTCTCAGATGGAAATGTAAACATAGAGACGGGTGAAGGGATCCCTGCGTTTCAATTCAAGGTTGAGGGGCGATTACTTGAGGTGCGTTATACGCCCTATGTGTATACGCATACCGTGCTAATGTATATACAAGATACCAAACCAGAGAGCGAAGGATAGGGTACCCCCAAGAAAGTTCTCGACACTCGTGAGACAACTGGTGGTTGAACTGGACCGAGACCCTGCACAGTATCCGGACAGCAATACCGTCGAGGTACGTGGTATACCTACATTCGCGTATCTCACCCTTTGACAATGGATGATAGTGGATACGCTCGGCACAAAATTTTGCCCCTCTAGACGGGTTTGCAGTGAGGAGAAGGGGAGACAGCCCCACCCGTATTAGGGTGGTTATACATCTTGAGCAACACCCGGAGCATTTCAAGATACATCCCGAACTTGGTGAGTATTGATATGCTGTCGTTATGTGCGTTCGCTCACATATGACCTTGACGCGGTAGGTAACATCTTGGGACTCAAGGAAGAAACACGCACGGGAGTTATCCAAGCTGTGTGGAACTACATCAAGTTGCAAGACCTCCAAGACAAGATCGACCGCCGAACAATCCGGCCGGACGCTGCTTTACGACCTGTATGAGCCCATTTCTGCTATTACGTATGGTTCCGCTAAGCCAAGCTCAATAGATATTTGGTACCGAACCCTTCCCCTTCCGCCTCATCCCTGAGCGCGTCAATCGCTACCTGGCACGCAGTGACCCCATTGTACTGCACTACACTCTTGATCCATCTCAGCCACCACCAGAGAAGCCTGTCGCTTACGACGTGGACATCAGAGTAGAAGATACGTCGCTGAAGAGCCGGATGAGTCATGTAGTGATGAACATGGCACCTGAGTCCGCGAAAGAGCTTTCGAAGTTGGACGATGAGGTGTGTTCTCACGTCGCAAACTTTCCTTAGAATGTTGTGTATCTGACATTTACTCTTGTGTCAGATCTCACTACACGTACAATCGCTCCAAAACTCTCACCTCAAGCGCACCTTCTTGCAATCCTTCGCCTCCAATCCCCGTGAATTCATACAAACCTGGCTTGAGTCTCAATCTCGTGATCTCGAGGCTATTCTGGGAAGTGGACCCAGTGAGGGTGCAACATTACGACAAGATGATTTGCGGAGGAGTGAGTATTTCAGGCTGCCGTGGGTGGAGGAGGCCGTTGCAATCCAGGAGGGTATGAGGCTCGCTGCAAAGACTGGGCTAGCACAACAGTAAGAGTAGGAGTACGAAGGTTCTTTCATTATGCATATCGTACTATATTTATGCCGTGCTACAGTGACACTCGGTTTATATTAATGCGTTCTGAAGTATCGCAAATAAGTTTGGTGCCCTAGCTGTAGCCTCATTTCGCGACAGGTCTCATACGAATAAACACCCCTTTCCCTAATCAACGTGAATCAGGGTCGAGCTCTTCTCCGAGTAACTGTCATAACAAATATGAGTTTCAACTGATAAAGGAGACCACTGGCGGTGTTAGACACACCTCAGGAGCGATCTTGACCACATTCTTGATTTTCCGGCATTCTGCCAGAGCATTTGCGGCCATAGGAGTATGCAGTACTCCCGTCTGCTTGAAGCGGTGTAGGTACCTGAGAAGTATCCACAATCGTCATCATTAGGAGCCAAGGGAAGTATACTGAGAGACAAGGCAACGCCCACCGTAGGCACACCTCTTCCTTGAAATCCGCATACAACTTGCGATTATACTTGCGCTCTTCTCTTCTCGCTTCCTCTTCGTACGTATGACTCTGATGAATCAAGAAGTGGTCGGACAGCACATAGAATGTCACACCACTCAGGTACATCTCAAACAGACAGGCCGCCTTGTTCCCGCCGTAACCCGCGAAACGTTCGTCGCACCTATGGCCCAAAGCAGTTCAGATTTTCCAAGTAGTCGAAACAGTAGCGGCGGTACGCACCATGTTACGCGTTTACTCATGATCACATACGGTTCGTACGCACTCTGGTAATGTGTCCGCGGGACTTCATATACTTGCTCGGCGCCAGGTGGGATAGAGAAGAACTTGGCATAGTCGGTGCTGTTGTGTCCTGGAGCCCACGAGGCGTGGAAAGTCGTGATCTTGTTCTTCGATGCAGTGCCAGTAGATAGTCGGATGAGGCTCTACTCGCCGGATTAGACGAGCGGGAGAGAAACGGTAGTCGCGAATATATGTAAGACATAAGCGCAAAGCCCTGCATTTATGGGCCAGCACTACTTACCTGTTTGTCCCGGGGGAAAGTAGACTGATCGATACCGTCCTCCTGTCGCACGTACTCAAAAGCAGGGACCACGAGCGCAATCCTGCCCTCTTTCAAATCCTGAATCACAGCTCTATCCATCAAATGCGTCTGCGCCGTCTCGTTCTTCCCTCTTCGCTCCTCAGTTCCAGCGATATCATCCACGCGCACATTGAACCTAGAGGCCTTCACCAGTGTGTCTTCGTCGCCCTGGTTCATGTTCGCGCGCACCGCGTTCCGAATGGCAGACCGCCAGTCCGTGCAGATGGCAAAGTCGACGTCGAGCATCATGACAAACTCCGTGCGCGCAAACAGACGGGCGATGTTCCGCCATACGTTAAACTGCCGTGCACCTTCCGGAGTATTCGCGTCTGCAGCACCACCATTAGCTTTAGCACCACCGGAGCCAGAACTACCAGTTTGAGGTTGATCGCGGGAGATGAGAGAGTTGCTGCCAGAGTTAGAGCCGGAGGAGACGGGAGAGAGAGCAAGATGGACGTCGACATATGTGGCAAAGTGCGGAGAAGAGGCGTAGAGAGATTCTAAGTCCTTGAGAGCAGATATAAAGTGACGTGTGGCTGTTACAGATGGAGATCCAAACTCGTAGGACGGCAAGGGGATATGGATCGTCACAGAGATGGGACCTATGCGCATACATGCATGAGGTCAGTACCTCCACAAAGTTGAATGCGTATGAAATGGAGAGTAGGAACTCACCTTGGTACCGATCTACTAGTTGCCGCAGGACTTTGTACCTGTTGCTAGTAACCAACGTAGTGATAGTCACGTCGTTTTCGTCCACTGAAGAAGTCGCCTTATAAAAGAAGGGGATTATCTTCGTCGGGTGCATGGACTGGGCAAAAGCTTTTGACAAGTATACTCCCTCTTGAACAGAAGTGGGGAGAGCCTGAGATTCTCTTTGCTTTTGCGTGAGCACATCAATATTACTATCCAGGTCGTTCAAGTAAAGCGGGCTTTCAGCACTAGAGAAACTCCAAGGCAGGGCAGGCTTGTCCGAGTCGGCGTTGTCCATGTGGGGGACATGGCTCGCTTGCCATGCTTGAGTCACAAGATCCACGCGAGCCTGAACGTTCGAGATGAGTTTGCGTTCTGCGACAGAGGCAGTACGAGGAGCAGCAAGAAATCGCGAGAGGAAAGACGAGACGGGCGAGACGAGGAGGTAGTTTGTGGTGTATGTCAGAGCGACTACGGCATAGGCGAGACATCCGAGCTGCAGCAGTTTCGTTACCAAGTTTTTGTAGTTCAGCATCTCAAAGCCAGCAGATGAGTTGGAGGTCGGAGGATTGAGAGTGGATTGAACGACCAGAGACCGAGATTCGACTCGGAGTTTGGATGCGTAGTCCTTCCCAATTCGGCAGGATCTTTAACGCTGGTCAAGGGTTTCAAGAGTACTGGCCACAAATACCAAGGGGTACTTATACCGCGTTGACAGGGCTTCGAGAATAGTATAGACAATGCTCGTATGCAAAAAGTATCACTATTCATCATCTTGCTTATTCAAGCTAACAAAGAGATTCCCTTTACATCGGATTGGGCAGTGTCCCCGGTGGATACAAGGTCCTCAAGAAGCTAATCTGCGCTGGTACCGCTTCTTTCAACCCAGCCCCTCCCACCATTCCGGAAGTCTCTTCCACACGAGCGACGAGCTTCACTCCGCTGACACTCCGCTTTGCAAGTCGTATAAGGCCATCGGGGATCCCAGCTAGTCCTCGTGGGAGAACTTCATAATGATTCGGCTACAAACATATCAGTCCTTATGATCAGAGCTAACCCCACGCCTCAATCTCGATTATAAACTTGCCTTAAGATCCCCCGATTCCAGAAGCTTGGTGATACCGGGCCACATTCTCGTCCCAAAATCATAGTTATAAGGCCCATTAGAACCACCATACACACCTACGACCACCTTCCCATCCTCGCTCGCCTCTCCGTCTTTGCCCACCGCAGCAAGGAACACGGTGACCATCTTCCCCTGCGGCGCCAGGATCGCCCACAGGGCTTGTTGCACGTCAGGCCAAGCCACAGCATCGTAGATCATCGGAATGGGCAGAGAAGTGATCTTCTTGACGGCTGCTCCGAGTTCAGCGTAGGGAACGTCGTGATAGTCGATGACGTGCGTGGCACCGGCCGCCTTGCAGTACTCCTCGTTGTGCTTTGAGGCTGTCGTGATGATTGGACCGAACCCGGATGCTTTGAGGAGTTGGATCGCTGTTTAGAGTTGCGATGATGAGCATCAGCACCAATAGTCTGAAGACGAGTACTGAATTAACGCACCAAACTGACCGACCGAACTCGCTCCTCCAGTCACGATGGCTGGCTGACCACGGTACTTCTTGTAACCAGCCTCTTCCCAAGGAGGAGTAAGTCCTATGCCTCCACGAGGCTTGAGTTCCTGGTACAAACCGACTGCAGCGGTTGAGAATGCGACCGCAAAAGTGGCAGCGCCTTCGAACGACACGCTCGAGGGAATCTAGGCTCATGCATGAATTTGTTGGCGAAAGGTATAAACTAGGGACTGTCTACCTGGTACTTACCTTTGCGATCTGTCGCGCATCAGAGAGGCTAAACTCCTGAAAGGTCATCGTATCGGGATGCCAGAGCGAACCGTACAGACTGCCAAAAACGACCATTCAGCACATCCAATATACCCCACCAAGTCGGGGTCTATTTCAAGAACGACGTACACTCTATCGCCAACATTCCACCCCTGGACTCCTTCACCAATAGCTGCAATTGTCCCTGCACCATCCATACCCGCAAGCGCAGGATACCCATAGTGGTCTACCCATATGCCCAAGTGATGGACGACGTAATCGACAGGGTTAAGTGCGACTGCGAGGTTCTTGATGAGGACTTGGCCTGGTCCGGGTTTGGGAGTTGGTCTGTCTGTAAGTTGCAAAGGTTCGGCGGGGCCGGTGAATGTTAGGGCTCTGTGCGACATTAGCTGAGTCAGGGGCTGTAATGCCAGGATGAGGAGACAGCTGAGTCCTGACGTGCGACTGGGGGCGGTACTTACTTATACGTCCGTTTTATACTGAAGTTTGTCAACGAGCGATACTTTACTATACGGTCCCTGTGTGCGCCGAGCAGAAAATGATAGAACATATGACATCGGTTTTCGACTTGCCGTCCATACGCGTTGTATCTCCGGCAAACAGTGATCTTGAGCGACGAGAGTTTGTGGCTTTCGGGGCCCGTCTGCTTGGGGGGGTAAGCTGGGGTAGGCAAATCGGCGCCGTATCCGCTTACTGTGCCTGGCAGGTCAGCACTATCAAGAGCTATCAAGCCGTGGAAACGCGTACTTGTACCGCGACAGTAAATAACTCAGGCCTCAGGCTTCAGCTATAACCATCTATATTGTTGACAATCAGTTGGAAGGGTCTCCTCTCGAGCGAAATTCGACTCACCTCCCCTGTCTAATAAGCGGTACGTACTTAGTTGTTTGGTGCTCATCCGAGTCTAGAGACGGTAAAAGACAGGCTGAGCAAGAGCAGACATCTCCGAAGGAGTGCAGAAGAGATCTATTAGATTACGAAGGCAATGTCACAACCTTGTGCAGAAACGAATGCCTCGGTCATACATGGAAGAGGGTGAAAAGATATGCATGCGAAAGAGAAAGAAAAAGAATACGTGCAAGCAGAAAGTAGATTAAGACGACGTCAAGGCAAAATATCTACACAGCGACGAGTCAGACGTACTATACGGCACCCAAATTCCCAGACAGCCTTCAGACATCCTCCCATTCGTCCTCATCCACGGCTCGTACCCGACCCAAATGACCTCCGAGCAGCTCGTACACCCAATCAGGTGCTGACTGCTATCCCTATCCGCCTCGCTTATGAGGTAAATCCCGCTACAGCGACAGCCGTACGCCCAGCACGATCCGTTGTCGAGTTCCGTGAGGTCTTCGAGAGAGATAACTTGTGCGGGGCGAGGTGAGACGGCCTTCTGCGCACGGTGAGCGTCGTACTTGGCCCGTAACTCGGGACTAGTCAGAGTCTCGTAAGCGATCTTCAGGAGCCTGATGTCGCTGTGTTGAGATGACGGAGGATCAGTAGCTTGACGAGAGATAGCAGTAGACTGTTTATCCAGGTGGTACTTGAACAAGGCCCGGCGGTAGGCCGCCTTCACTTCGGCGGTCGTGGCAGACGGGGAGATCGCAAGTAGGGCATGGAGTTCGGTATCATGAGAGGCGTCCAGAGTTGGTAGGAGTGTCGTGCGGACGTTCGACGAGAACGATGAACTGAACGGGTGGTGGTGGTGGTGGTGGTAGTGGTGGTGGTTTGGGACAAGATGCGATGGGGCCAATTGAGGTGATCAAGCTCATAGTACTGACCCGAACGTCGATCGTGGTCGACTTTACTTGCGCGACACGACATGGACGTCTCATCAAGGACTCTTTAACAAGAGCGAGTATGCTGATCCCTTTCATGAGAGCGACTCAGAAGAGAATATGAAGGTACGATGTTGAACCCGAGCAATGTCACCAGCCGGCTGAGCACTGTGCAGGTACTTAGAGGCAGATTCAAGGACGTCGACGCATGAGCAATCACAGGCTGAGGAGATTAGTATCTGTCACGTCGGTTCCCTACTTGGCGTGAGTTTCACACTGGAGGTGTCTCAGCATGTTGTATTACGCATAGGCCAGTATGTGCAGTACGAAAAGGATTTGCATCGTGAACTTAAGTAAGGAGAGCGACCCGCAATTCCCACGGGCCCTCAGTTGAACGAAGAATGACGATGACGTGACTACCAATATAGTGGTACGGATATACTTATGGGAGACATGTATTTGCAAAATCAAACAAGGATGAAATACAGACTTAGCGAGCACTATGAGTGCATCTCGTTGCAGAAGAGGTGTCCTTCGGGCTAATAGCATTGTTGTCGTGGGAATAGTAGAGGGTGTGGATGCCAAATACTAGGCTTAAGTAGATTCGTTATATCTGCGAATATCAAATTGTGCGCTGCAGGGAAGTTAATGATTGGGAAGTGTCGAGAGAACTTCACCACGTTCACTGACCTTGAGAAGCACCCACTGTTGAACAATTTCCGTCACACGGTCGGCAACGGTTTTCTTGCAATCCGGGCACTGTAGTAAGCGGACAAGATCGTCCATGATATTCCGAATATGTGCCCCTGCTAGTCCTGTGCAACCAAACAAGAGCAGCGCTCGTAAGTGTTTATGTTCTATTCCGTCATGCTTGACTCACCCGGCGTGGCCTTGAAGTATACTTGCATCCCGGCCAGATGGAACGCTCTTTCAGTGACCACTCGGTTCTGCGATGAGCAGTACGGCTTGGCGATGTGTGGATACAAGACGGCGTCGAACATAGCCTTGAGACTTTCCAAGCGTGATCCATGCAAAACAACCAGTCTGTAGAAATAGCGGGGGCCAATCCGCGAAGCAATGTGTGCTGGGGTATTGTGTATGGGAGTGGTGAGCGTGTATGAGGAAGCAACAGTGGCGAGGTCTTCCAAGTTGTACATAGCGGCCACAGCGTAGATCTCGATTGGGTGAAAAGGAATGTGGTTCAGGAAGTTGCAGAATAGTGGCGCCTCTTGAGCGAAGTAAATTTCGAGCGGTAAGCCATATTTCTTCATGGGCTCGAGCGACGCCGTCAGGCTCTCCACAGAAGAATGACAAATGCGGTCGCTAAAGAAGCCATACGCTGCTGAGAAGACGATACTGAGCTGGCTGGCTGTCTCCGGCAGCCAGAGTTCAAGTGTGTCCTGGTCGAGGTCGTTACAGACATCTTCATGCTCCGGAAGGATAAGCCCGTTGAAGTTGTTGGTTGACACTTTGGTGATCACGTGGTAGTGGATGAGAAAAAACACATCGTCGCTAGAGAATGCGATGACATTCGGGAGGACGTGGTCGACTTTTAGGTACTCGTTGAAGACTTCCGACACACGAGCTCGCGATGGCCCGGGATGTGTCGGTGGGGCCGTCATCTTCTCCGGCACGTTCTGGAAATAGGAAATTTCAGTCTTGTGTGTAGTAGCCGTTGAGTCGGAGACATCGAAATCAGGAGACGTTCGTTGACGTACGGGCATTTCAATATCGAGGCTGTTCCGGAGGTGATACTCCAGAGCACCGTCGGCGTGCGACGTGGTGTCAGTGTTTTGAGAATGTGCTTGCAGAGCAGCGATGTGCATGAAATTCGTTTGCGGCTCATAAGGGGATTGCATGGCTACGATAGCTGGGATGGTCGAGGGGTAAGTTGATAGGTATGGTCCCGAGTTGAAGGCTTTTGATGAACTTCGACATGCAAGTGACATAGTCGAGGAGAGCACCATGCGTTGATGAACAGCGGTGGGAGGCGCCCCATTCGTGACGAACGTAGCTAAGGGATTGCCGCATCGAGTTGTTGCTCAATTGTCTCGCGTTGAATGCGCTCTGAGCCCACAGAAATGGAGATTGTGTACTGTTTGAGCACTCGTAGATCCCAATTACCGCTTGTCGATTACTCGCTGTTAATCGATAGCTCCACGATGGGAAACGTAGTGGCATTGTGACCATGTAGCTCGGATCCAACTGGCAGAACATCTGGAAAAACTAGGCGTGGCATTGAGAACTTACAGGGTGATGTGAGAGGAAGGAGAGACAGCCACGCGTGCTGGAGCCCGAGCCCACTCTGCAAAGGACTTTGGCCGGCCATGCCAGTGACACCTGCATCATTATCTACTCAGCTAGTAAAGCAACTCCGACTGAGAGAATACCTCAATACCCTTAAATTGATCTTGAGAGGCTCAACAAGGCAGTTGACAGAGGTCTGAGATTTTCTGGCAAGAACGTTGAATTCTTCTCTGTCAAAACTATATTAGACATGGTCTGAATTCCAAGCTCGATCCAAAAGCTTGCACATATGAGCTCACCAGGGGTTTTGGAGACATTACCAGTCGCCATTCCATGTGCGTCGCGAGAATAGTCCGACAACATGAGTGACTTGAGTCCCGACGTCGAACGTTGAACCCAAATAAGGCATTCAAGTTGATTAAAAAAGGAATGAGCATGCGTCGATCAGAGTCGCGAGTCACCAGCTAACCCGGCTGAACTTCTTGTTTCGGAACGCGCACATAATTCGCCGGGATTCGCGATCCGAGTCGTTCAGGCGGCTGGGATTGCTGACACGTAATCCTTGTTACTGTAATGTTGAGCTGCAGACTCATGTAGCACTTTAAGAAATTGGAAGTGGTGTGCGACGATCATTGAGAGGTCTGCCGTTTCTTCCGTGAGTTGCTCCACGGAAGGTGCCGTACTTTCAGGGGGCTGAGACAGTAGTGGCTGGAACGACTTCGAAGTTGTCCTTCTACGGGTTGCTGGCCGTCCGCCATTGTGACCTGTAGCTGAAGACGGTGATGGATCAGGATATCGATTCAAATCTTGTTGAAGACCATCGGATGAAGCGCCGGATCATGGCCACAAGTAAGAGATGCTTTGGACAATGGGTTTTCGTTTCGGTTCAGCCAGCTCAAGCGAGTAGGTCTAGTACCATTTCCAGTAAAAGTCATGTGTAAACTTTCCCCACTACAGTCTTCGCTTCTTCCGACGTTTACAGTAGATGCTCTGGTACAAGGGTCCTTGGGATTCAGACGGGGGAAACTTACTGGTTTGGTGTCCGCAGATCCAATATAATGTCGACGCTGGCAGAGAAATGTCCACGTTCGTCGATGTGCCTCGTGCACAGAGTCCTGATATTGAAGTTTAAGCCGAATGGGGTCGGGCTCAGCCAGCACCTTGCGACTCAACTAGAATCTGACAACGCAACTTGGGTTATCGATGTCCATACTTCGCGCGTCGGCTGTTGATGCGGACGAAATGTGGTGTGGGATGGTCATTTCGATGATCCTATCACTCAAAGCAAGGTTTTGGTAAGCAATCTTGGGATGTAAGACTAAGTAAGGGCTGTAATCCAGACACACAGGCTGTCATTACCGACTCCACAATGAGCCGGAAGTTTACTCGCATGGCATGTGCGAGCTGCAGTATGGAAGGTTTGGTCATTTGATACCCGCAGCTGCCACAAATCGGTATACGCCTGGATAGACGTCAGTCGGCACATCAGCGTTCGATATGTGCACAAGTACTCGCCTGACCACATCCAACGAAAGCCATAGACTGGTCTGTCACATGAGTCATACGCTGCCTCCACCTGCGACAAACTATCAGCCAGAACCGCTTGTGCGAGAAACATACCCCTTTCTCACCTTATCATCGACAGTATCCGACTTGGTCATGATCATCCCATCGATGCCTCGCTCCTTACTTGTGCCAGCAGCGAAAGAGAAGTCACGAAGGACACGGTCGTACTTCTTCAACTAATCAGCTGCTTCGTAACCGAAGAGTGCTTCACCGACGAAGAGGATCTTGTCAAGGTTATTCGTGATAGGTTGCCGGGGCGGATAGACAGGAGTACGTCGAGGGATGCCTTTGGAGTAAGAATTCGAGTAAGAGACGCAGAAAGGGCTCGACGGAAAGCAGAGGAGGTTGCTGAGAGGATCTGTTGAGTAACCATGCATGCCAATAGACTGAGTGGCACCCACATTGGAAGCTACCGAGCCTGTTCCCCACTAACCCGTCGCTCACGCCATCGCACACCTTATCCGGAATGTCCTTCATCACGTTCTTCATCATCAAGTGTTTCTTCATCGCATCTGATACAAGCTTCAGATCCTCCTGGGTCGAAACCTTGCTACCTGTCAATAGTGCAAATACGTTGCCGAGTAAACCGCAGGTACTGGCATCGGGAAGCCAGTTGTACGAGTTTTTATGACTGGACTAGGGTATAGAAGCACATACCAAATGTTAAAAGGGAGAACAGAGTCTATGCAGTTGCCGCTTGGCCCGAAACGTATTCAATACAACACTTGCATTCCCTGATATACCGTTGCTGAGGATGAGTGCAGAGAAGGAGATAAAGAAGACGGCAAGAACAGGAACCGGATGACGGAGGGTGTAATCAAGGATAATTACGGACCTGCGTAGCCTTGTTCTTCAATCCGCGCGATACATCGTCGAAGAGCTCGACTCATCTCTCAAAGGCCTTGGTCAAGTCCCAAGTGGGAGCTGTGTCGCCAGCCGAAACTTTTCCGGTGGAACTTGTATGGAGAGATGCCACAAACGTGCGTGGGAATGGCTAGAATAGTTGATCTAAGAGTATCTGAATGCCACAAGTATAGTTCATCCACGCAGGATAGCTGCAGTATTCATTGGCATGGACAATCAGGTCATAGTCATGGTATCTCAATGATAGAACACATACATACCACGAATATGAGCTTGAGATCGTTGACGAATGTCCACTTCACCGCATATCCATCCTTCTCGTACTTGTTCTCCGCGTTTCTTCGATTAGGGCATTCTGTACGAGCGCATCAAGTGGTGAAGAAGATGACGAGGCCGTCCACTCAGCAGCCGAGGAGAACGAGCATGATCATAGGACTATTAATATTCCTCCTGCGATGCGAAGAACTTAGTTTCACATGACTGAGCTGACCACTAAAATGCGTACCTTTATGTGATGTTGAACAATGAACAAGCATGGCTGTTCAGTGTCACGGATGGTAGATGCAAACAAGCTGGGCGTGCATATGACAATGCTCGCGGTCAGACGTATCGGGATCGGGTATACATTCATTCCGCTGGCGTAGTTGGCGTAAGGTCAGTCATGACAGGTATCTAGGCTTTGGCGAACACACATTTCGTGAGCACTTCTTCCCGTCTCAATACCAGATTCCCATCTCTCAACGCGACTTGCTCCTTCACCATAGACGTCATCTATCACCATTTGAGGGATGCCTTGACCTCACAGACGTACTTTCCGAGCATTCACGCCAACCAAAGGGTCGGAATGAATGATCGGGAAGGACGTGACAGAGGCGACACAGATGGGTTGTTTCGAGTGCAGCTGGTCACAGAGGGATCGGTGTACGATACCAACCGCGCTGAGAGCAGTTGGGGGCCGAGTGGAGAATTGACCGCTGCACATGTGCGAGCTTCTATGGTCGATGGAGCCAATGACTATGAGATAAATCGATACATGACTTACTGCAAGACTGGTCCGTCTCCAAAGCGCCTGCTCATAGCTTGCGTCCTCCTACCCAGCAACCATCCCTCGTGTCTGACCAAGCCCGGCATTCACAAGCTGCACGCACAGTCTTCCGCTTGCTCGACCGCCATGAGGTAATACGTGTGTGTAGATCACTAGCAGTGACGATTTGGGTATATGGCTTGTCGGATGACGGTTTGAATTGGGAGAGAGGGGCGATGGACCAGGGCAGCAGAATGAAGAGTCGATAAGAAGTAAGCGTCTCATCGGGTAACATTGATTTCAGACTCCGCAAGTCGAGCGCCAGTGCATTACTTACTCGCACATCCATGCCACTTCTAAAACGACCATCACCATCGAACCCTTCTTACTCTCAGTCATCCATGACAGTCCTCGTGCACTACATACCAAGCTCTTTGAGCGCTCTCTGTTAGAGGCGAAGAACAAAAAAGGCCTGCCAGTGTCCTTCTATCCCTCCTGGTCGTTTCCGTCGTTGAGAGCCGGCGTAGGCGATGAGGAGAGATATAAGGATCACTCGACGTGGGGTGGGCATGTTTCCGTAAGGTTAGAAAAAGGTGCGTGGTCGCGTTTCCTTTATAAGCAAGCCTCTCACTGTGGTCCTCGTAGCTCGCAAGGATAGGGCAGGTCAGCTCCTGGATTGGGCATTATTGAACGTCCGGACCCCCGGTCAGCCGGCACACGCGCAAAGTATCAAACCTTCAAGCTTCAAGAGCCATTTGGGGGAGATGATTTGGGCTGTTTGCCTCGTTCGCATCGGCGACGTGATCGACCCCCGCCAGTCAACAGCAGGATCTGGTGGAGTAGAGCGCGGTTGAATCTGTAAGGTTGTCAGAGAGATGAGGATGGTGAACGCTTAGCACGGAGGATATGACAGAGGTACGTTTGTTCTATTCAATGCAGGGCACTCACGTTCTGTGTGTTTCGTAGTGTCCATCGATCGCCCATCCCCCCTCTCGCCAACATTGCACCTTGAACCTCGGTCCTGATCCTGCCCGCGTGCGCCTCTACTTCTCCAGGTCCTATTTGTCTGAAAGATGCTATTATACATGTATACAGCCTTCCTTAGACGCAAATTGGAGTGCTGTTATCGAGTACTCGATGAACTCAAGCACGCTGCCACCGGCGCCTGTAGAATTGCCTTATGAGGCAATCAAAACACCACTACGCCGAGGTTAGTGTTGTCGGCGTCTCCTGCATCCCGCTCTGATATCGACCCCTTACCTCCATCTCGATCGGATATTAAACAAGACATCTTATAATACACAAAACGTTCGCAGACGGGTTTTCTAGCCAACGTCATGCTCGCACATTGTACACGTCGCGCTGTGCCGTGCGTACCTCCCGCTCTCTAGCTCTCTCCCTAGCCTCGCCACTGCCTTCGCCTATCGATTACTCCTAGATTACTTCTCAATTGCACGGTCATCTACGCCCCACGCACATCCACTGCCATCCAAGATCCATCGTTGCCATGTTGATCGGGCGAACTCGAAACCGCTAATGCCCGACCTCTCCTATGGGAGAGACTCTCAGTCAGTGTACGTTTCGACGACGGGAGGTTGGGCAGATGTCGAGGAATGCGCTTGACGTACAGGATCTCGGCCGTAGTATGTGTGTACTCCGAGGATGCTTCTCCAAATCATTAAAATGAGTCAGCTACGCAGCCATCAAGCTCGCGAAGTCCAATCTCGCGGAGAGTACCATGGCATCTCGTAGTAACAGAACTGTATAGTTATCTACGGACCAATGCGCGACAACTGGGATTAGAGAGACGAAGTGCTGCCAAGACAAAGACACGGTGCGCGCTGTCGTTCATTAGAAGAATATCAGGTGGTACGTGTACGATGACTCCATCCTGTCCTTCCCCCTCGCATTTACCACTCTGTTCACCGTAGGTCAGCGGTACCAAGGCTTGGAATGAACACATAATAGACCGGAGAGAGTTGTGGAACTTGAAACTGACGACGAAATCGAAATTCGCAGTGCATTCGTCCACGCAACGTGCGGCCCGGGTTGGCTGTGTGCTATCATCTATAGGGCTATATTGGTGATATCATGGGTTTGGTTCACCGTGCATTGTTTCGCAACACCAAGTTGTTTGTTTGTTCTGTAACGCACCACTATACGGAAGTGATATCCTCGACCCTCGAGAAGCGTTCACCAGAACTGGATGTTGCCTCCTCGAGCGCGACATCCTCCTGTGATAACTAACGCGCAGCTTACGCATTCATCTATAGTGGGCCTCTGAGCCGTCAAATTCGAGTACATCGGCGGTATAAACAATATATAATACGTTTAGCGAGGATAGAATGAGACGGTAATATGACAGTCGGAACGAGTGATGTGCGGGGAACGATTATAAAGATTTCAGCGTACGCATCTGGCTTCACCAAGCTACCCCCTGTCGCAACGCCCTCGAGTGTTATGTAGTGCTGCCAGTGCTCGTACTACTGTGACTCGACGGCGGCGGCGATGATGATATGGGGGTTGAGTTGAACATATGAAAGTGGGTCGATGGTGCAGAGCGCAGATAGATGGGCTGAGTGCAGAGTCGTATTGTGCGGACGAGACGTTTCCATGAGATACAGCCGCATACATCGAGTGGATGCACCCACTCAACGTCTCTTCTTCAGCTGCCGTCGAAGGATTTCTGAGCTCTTATTTAGCCATTCATCTGGTAAGTCCACCCAAATGTGTCCTTCAGGTTGTCGGTGCAGAGCGAAGTCAGCACGGGATTGAGAACGACGCCAAACGCTACCCACCGCTAGGCTCTAGTGTGACCGGATCTACACCAAGTACTCTGCCAGTTTTCTTCCTTCCCCCGTGCTGCTCTTCCTCGCCCTTCTCTTCCTCGCCCTTCTCTTCCTCCTCCTCCTCGTACGCGAGTACAAGATCGATAGTTTCGCTTGCGAGGGTGAGCACTTCAAGGAAAGGTTTCAGGGACTCTTGCAGACGGCCCAAGCAGTCGAACAACAGCACAAAGGCGCGGATGGTGGGTTGGGTTCTGGCGTGACCAATCAGAGCATCGAAGTTGGCGGGAAGGTCGCGATGGACGTTGCTATCGATGTATGCATGCATGCCCACCACGCTCAGGGAGGAGACCGACCGGTCCGCGGAGGCGGGTGTTTCTTCGAATACAAAATAGAATAGGTACAGCTGCATGGTTGTCATTTTCTCCGAGACTTTGAATTCTGCAAGAGCGTCGACGTCAGTATGGGAAGCGAATAGCGTCACTAATTTCGATGCTCACCGATGGTCACGTAGGGATCTATGTCGTCGCCCCATAGCAGCGTCCTGAATTTCATCATCCACACACGTTCCTCGTCGCTGAGCCGGTGCAGCGGGCAGTTCGGGTTCATCATCAGGGCAGTCAAAGCGAGGTGAACAGCGTCGGTGCAGCCTCCATACGCCCGAATTGTCAGGGAGTGCGGTCTGTGTTGACAGATGATTCTATTGGAGGCTTGTGGCAATGAGTACGTAGGAGTCTGGCCATCCCATTTTATGTCCCCGAAATTTATAAATGCCGCGCAAGCAAAGTGTCTGATATATTTGGTAACATGATAGAATGAAGGAAGATGGACATGTTCAAGGAAGATGGTATCCAGCAGGAATGAACTCGGTACAACTATACATGGCGGTATACCCCAGTGGGGCGTGTCGAGCTTCGCAGGGTTAAATCCGTCTGGGACTGGGCCATTGATGTCTAGGCGGCGGAGTTTGTCTCGGATGACTGGAAGGTAGAGAAGATGGATAAAAGACCTTAGGTCCTCGTAGTATTGGTCAACCTGTATTTCACCAATGAGCTGGTTCACCGGCGTAAGTCTCAGACACCCTCCAACGACATATTTTCTAAATATCTCGGCGTCTTCGTAAGATTGGATCGCCAGAGTGCTACCAGAGAACATATACTCCCGACACCTGTTGGCCCAGAAGAGACAGACGAGTGAGCACCGTTTGAGGTCGGTCAATATGTCGTACGGGCTTGGTTCTCCTTGATTCCGTTCAAGATTTCTCCCGTCGTTCCGGTGATTAATTTCACGTTGTGAGACACGATCTACGTTGACGTAGAACAATATGTTCTCGAAGAGCTCGGGGGGAATGCGGGCAGCGAGCAATCTTACTGCCTACAAATACAAATAATAAACTCAGCTGCGCAGACCCTGCTTGATTGCGCACTCACCTCACTTTCCGTCGCCACCCGAGGTAAATACGAGCCGGTACGACGACGCTTCATTGTGTATGATAGAGACATTGGCGAAGAAGTTGATAGAGACATGGTCGGGGGAGGGAGGACTGCGAGACAGAGCTGCGAAAAGTTAGGAAGAGAGAAGGCAAGAGAAACGCCACAAAAATCGATGCACCCCTGGTATATGTATTCCGATGCTCCGTTATGAGCGTGGACAAAGGAGAACTTCCACGAGGGCGCACACCATCGAAGAAGCCTGATGCCAGCACAGCTGCCATTCTAGTGATTAAGGCTATACAATGCCAGCCGTGCCTCACGCATCGTCAACATGTTCCACCCACCGGCAAAGCCAAGGGTCCTAAGCATCTGGACACACTTACTGCTTGCTAGACACCATATTCTCGCCTTCCTAAACGTAGAGGATTACCGAAGACGTGTATGTCATCCGAAGTGAGCTCCCATAGACGGGCGTCCGAGCTCATCACGTCGATTTCCATCTGAAAGTGCGCATCAAATCATGTCAGACAGCTGTCGTACTCCGTTCGAATGAATACAACGTACCGCATCCACTGAATGGAGGCATCTCAAAGTCAGAAGGCTGCTACACCTCGCGCAGTTGTGCACTGCAACGCACTGCTTCGATGTCGTGACACGACGTTTGCGCGTGTACGCATACCAAGGCTCGCAAACTCTCAAATTAGTTCGGAGCTTCGTAAAGCGGGTACGTAGCTACACAAAAGAAACGTTAAGGTAATCGCGTAGCTCTCCAAAGTGACTCGCAACGGGTTTATCGATTTGAACCGTTGTGCCCGTTGGCCCCTGGCATAATTTGGCGGTCCTCGGTTTGCGAACTCGGGGAAGGAAAGAAGGCCATAAATGGAAAACAACGCGTGCTTAATATTACTATATATGTGGAGTTTAGCGACGCGGTGTGGTAGCACCAAATCGTAGGCCTTCACAAAATTCTGGTCCACAGTTGGACGTTGAACTGACGTGTTTCTGGATTCCGTCACGAGCATACATCTCGGAGATGACTAAGTTTGCTGTGCACCTAAGACCTCCGTCGCGTTTAACCTTAGCAAATATGTCTTCATTGCCATACAGTACTCGATTAGTCAATATGAGAGATCGACTTTGGTAAACGCACCTTTCGTCCTAGATACCATCTCGAGCCTAAAGCGACGGCCATAAGCACACCGGCTCCTGCCAACAGCTTCCAACAAGCGTGTCAGTAGTTAAGAGGCATTATGAAAGCGGGCAAGCTCCATGAACGTCTTTTCCGAGCACTCACGCCAACCGACGGCTGGGATAAATGTTCGGGAAGGACGCGAAGGCGCGACACGGAGGGATATTTCAAGGGTGGATCTGTGCAGCGAAGTCGGTTTCTGTTGAACAGAGTCACTGCGTACACGGTGTCAGGGAGGGTTAGCGACTGGATGGTAATTCGAAAGTAGACTGGCAAATATTGCCTACGCCCTCTGACGTCTGATGAACTTGCAGGACCGGTGAAGGAAGATCTAACGGATGAATGAATAATATACCGCGGTGTACCCAAAGAATCCCATCTCCTGGAGCACATCGAATGTATGCCATCCTAGCCGACGGCTTGAATCCTCGTCCCTCCGAGTCGTCCAGCAAGAGCCTGCCCTCGACCAGCACTTTTCCTGTAGAGCGGTCCGTTGTGCCTGCTTGCTTCCTCGGTGGTCATTTTTTGCGGATGTATATGTATCTAAGCATTAGGGATCATGTTTATCGCCCAGAATATGAATGCGGAGAGTGGACTATCGACCAGAGCGACAGATCGAGGTGAGTAGTTGAAAGACTTGATGGAGAAGTAAGCGCCTCATCAGTAAGAGCGATAAGACTCTGGCTACCGCTGTATCACCTGATCGTTACCTAGGTTTAAACCCCGCAATACAAGCGCCAGGCAATTGCTTACTCGATTGGATGTCTCTTACTTATGTACAGTAACGCTTCGCTCTCAACGACCACCACCATTCTCATATGCTGTGCAGCCAGATTCACCGTCTTCATACGACCATCCATCTCTACCTCTAAGACAGGGGGAACAAGATACCCTCGCAGATTTCTTTCTGTCCGTCCTGATCGTTCTTGTTGACGATCGTCAACGTGGACGATGAGGAGGGATGGAATGAGTGTTCGACTGAGACGCTACGATGAACCGGAAGAAATCGAATTCAAGACTTGGATGAGGAAGTCCAGATAGTCCTCGGATTATGCGACGTTATGTGAGCAGGTAGTTGGGAGGTTGTGGCGGGTGGGTGTGTCGCGTTTTCTTTTTCTGCGAAAAATAGCTCACTGTGGTGTCTGTAGGTTCAAACATAGGATACGCTTTATTCTAGGCTCAAGGACATTGCTCTTGAACCTTGGCCGACTAGCAAACATTGTTTTAGGAAGATCGAGCCTTATGTATCGTGAGCTCGACAACGTCGCCGACTCTCATCTTCCAGTGTTTTATCGATCGGAGGTCTCACAGTAAGCTGGCGCTGAGCGAGAGTACGATGCTAATACAGGTGGGTGTTCGCGGAGGTAGGACTAGGAATGGTATGTGTCGGGAGAGGAAATGTGGGTGGGAGAAGCAGCTGAGGGCAACCATATGCTCGAGGTACGCTGGCTATCCTCCGAGTCAAGTACTCACGTTGGACGGTTTTCGTAGTGGGCCACGCTCACCGTATCATCGGCCCAACCATCCCATTCCTCCCCCTCTCTACTCCGACTAACCATTTGTCTAGGGCCTCTTGTTCATGTTAAACGACAATCTCGCCTCTCGGCGTACCGTCATTATTTCCCTCCACCTTTGTACCGCAGTCCCCTGCCTCACCCATATCTCCTCACCCTCCGCTCATTGACTCGTACTCACAGCATCAACGTGACTTCCGCCTTCAACATACTTGGGGCTTATGACATCGACGTGCTCTCCCGACATGTTAGGAAGGCCCTCTGTACATCCAGTCTCTCGGTCCCCAGTTTGACCGGATAGGAGCCTCGGTCACTGTGATCCCCCACCGATCACCGGTCACCTTTCGATCACTCTCGATTGCGCCACCTGCGCACCCATGCACCTCTACTCCTAACCAAGATCTATCGGCAAACTCTACGTCGCCATGCTGGCGGATCTCTCCCCAGGTCCCGCAGCGCTCGACGTTCAAGTTTCCCTGGTTTCCCCACGTTTATACTGTCTGCTTGAGGTGCTCCAGTGCTGCTCAAAGATGACTGGGAGCAGTCCGACTCTCCGGCCGTGCGTCATCCCTTGATTCGTCAAGAGCATCAACTTGAACGCCTCAGGATATGGCGATAATAACACCCTACACATGTGTGTATCACGACTAGGACAGTGTGGTGATTCCCAACGCGCCATCACATGGCAGAACAGCCAGTACGCTTGCTACTGTTTCCTAACATAGTCACAGCAGGTTAGTCGCACGTCTTGTATCTACACTTGTTTTCCTTTTGACGGACAGCAATACACGGGTTGATAACGAAGCAAACAATAAGATTGCGTGACTCAGAGCGCTGTATCAATGCTCATTCAACCGTGTAAAAGTTACACCCTGCACGAGTCTCTCGGGCTCGCTCAGCATGGAGCCTGTGAGTCCATCTAACCATCGCTACATCGAACGCAGGTACTTTTATATATATTTTCAGATGCCATCTGAGACTGGGTGTTGACAAGTTGAAGGCGGTCTCGTAGTACGGGGTATGTACCACCACCGGGATCCAAGCCCGACTCGGATGCCCTGGCACTCTGCTGTGGTCGCACATTTATTAGTTGCCAGTGGGGGTTTTTGATCTGAAACGAGGTAGGGGCCGTAGTACTCATTCGGCTACAGGAACTTTTGTGGGAAGGGGAACTTGAAGAGGGTAGAAGGGGGTTTGTGTTTTCATCCCATTATAAACACGTGTGCTTCTACCTTTTCACCCACGTAGCATTGTAACAAACAATATCGGGTGTGATGTTGGAGGATTCAATCATATAGAACAGCTCGACGGGGGGTCGTTAGTCTGGCTCGTGTCGGCCTGTGACGATAACATATAACGAGTTCGAGATCTAGGTACTCAGCTACAATCGACGGTGTGCGTAGCGACTAACAGGTGGTGTGAACATACTATGTGAGAATCTTGGCCACGGCGGGAATGTCTTACGGGAACACGGACATACACGTCGTCAGCGTACACTGATCCATTTCTTCTTCTTGAGTTGCCGTTGAAGTACTTCTAAACTTCTTTTCTGATACCAATGCGTATCAGGTAGCTCTGCCCAGATGCAACCTGCCAAATCGGTATTAGCACTGCGAGAGTGCCAGTGATACGATGGGCGACGCACCGTTGGGCTCCAATGTTCCCGGATCTACTCCGACTGCTTTACGCTCCTTCTCTTCATACGCGAGCACAAGCTCGATCGTTTCAGCTGCTAGGACAAGCACTTCGATAAAAGGCTTCACAAAATTTTGCAAGCGGTCGAGGGAGTCGAACAGCAGGACAAGGGCGCGGATGGTGGGATGGATCCTGGTGTGCTTTGCCAGGGCATCGAAGTTGGCAGGAAGGTCGTAAGAGGCGTGGTGAATGTATGCGTGCATGCCCACAGCGCTCAGGGCCGAGACTGACCGGTCCGTGGCTGGTGTTTCTTCGCATACAAAACAGAAGGGGCCCAGGTTCATGGTTGTCAGTTGCTCCGAGACGTCGAAGTCTGCAAAGCGCTCGACGTCAGTACGCTCGATGGGAAGCGAGTAGCGTCACTGTTTGTGATGCTCACCTATGAACACTTGGGGATCTTTCTTGTCGCCCCACAGCAGCATAATGAATTTCATCATCCACACGCGTTCCTCGTCGCTGAGCCGGTGCAACGGACAGTTTGGGTTCATCATCATAGCTGTCAAAGCGAGGTGGACAGCATTGGTGCAGACTCCATGTGTCTGAATCGTCAGAGAGAGTGGTCTGCGTTGACAGGGGATTGTATTGGAGGCATGTGGCAATGAGTACGTAGGTGTCTGCCCATCCCATGTTATCGTAACGAATATAATCCAGGCGGCGGAAGAAAAGTGTCCGATGTATTTAGTAACGTGGTAGAATGAGGGCAGATGGACATTTTCGAGGAAGATGCTGTTCAGCAGGAATGAACTCGGTACGACTATATATGGCGGTATGCCCCAGTGTGGTGTGTCGAGTTTTGCACGGTTGAAGCCTTCTGGGACTGGGCCCTTAATGTAGAGTTTATTGAGCTTGTCTCGGATGACTGGAAGGTGGAGAAGATGAAGGAAAGAAGTTTGTCTGTCCGAGCCTTGCAGGGCCGATATTCCACTGTAGTTCTGACTAACATGTATGAATCCGATGAGCTGGTTCACCGGCGTAAGTCTCGGACACCCTCCAATGACGTATCGTCTAAATATCGCGGCGTCCTCGTAAGACTTGATCTCCAGATTTCTATCCCGGAAGATATGCTCCCGACACCTGTTGGCCCAGAAGAGACAAACGAGTGAGCACTGTTTGAGGTCCGTCAATATATCCGTCGCGCTTGGTTCTCCTCCACTCCGCTCAAGAGTTTTGCCCCATCCGTTCTCACGCCGTGAAACACGATTGACGTTAACGTAGAATAATATGTTCTCAAAGAGCTCAGGGGGAACGCGAGCAGCGAGGGATCTCACAGCCTACAGATAGAAACCATAAACATCATTAGTAATACCGAGATACCCTGCTTGGTTGCGTACTCACCTCGCGTTCCGTCGCCTTGGATGCCACGCCCTTTGGAAACTGAGTCCAATATGGGCGGGTACGACGACGCCTCCTCGTGTGTGATAGGGACATTGGCTAAGAATTTGATAGAGAGATGGTCGGGGGAGGGAGGCCTGCGAGACAAAGCTGCGAAAGGGTCAGAAGAGGGAGGGCAAGAGACACGCCACGAACATCGATGTACCCGTGGTATATGTATTCCAATGCTCCGTTATGAGCGTGAGCAAGGGATGACTTCTACGAGGACGCACGGCATCGAAGAAGCCTGATGCCAGCACAGCTGCCATTCTAGTGTTCGAGGCTATACAATGTACTAAGCCGTGCCATGCACATCGTCAAAGTGTTCCACTCACCAGCCAGCAAAGCCAAGGGCCATAAGCATCTGTGTCCACTCACCGCCTGCTGGACACCATATTCTCGCCCATCTGAATGTAGAGGATTTCCAAAGATGTGTATGTCATCTATAAGTGAGCCGCCATAGACGGGCGTCCGAGCTCATCGCGTCGATTTCCATCTGGAAGTGCACATCAAAGCATGTCAGATAGCTGTTGTACTCGGGCGCGTTCAAATGAATACAACGTACCGCGTTCACTGAATGGAGGCATCTCAAAGTCAGAAGGCTAAGAAACCTCGCGCAGTCGTGTACTGCAATGCACTGCTTGGACTCGGGCTTGACAGACACGACTCTTGCACATATATGCTCATCTAGGGCTCGCAAACCGTCAGATGAGTTCGAATTCCGTAAACGAGATATGTGGCCACGCAGAAGAAGCGTTCAGGTGATCGCGCATTTCTCCAAAGTGACTCATCATGGGTTTATCGATTTGAAGCATTGTGCCCGTTGTGTCCTGACATGAGTTGGCCCTTCGCCGTTCGCGGACTCAGAGATGGGACGGATGCAACGAATAAGTAGCGACGCGTGCTTGTCTTCATAATATATGTGCAATGTGGTAGCACCAAATCGTATGACTTCCTGATCGGCGGGTAAATGTATGAGTTTCCAGGATCTGTCACGAGGATCTATTCTCAGCGATGGCTACATGTGCCGTCGAGTCGTGGCTTGACTCAGATGCAACCTTAGCAAATGGGCCTTCGCTGCCAAACAGTCTACAATTAATTGGTATAAGGAGATGGACTTTGGCAGACGCACCTTTCGTCCTAGATAGTGTCTCAAGCCTAATTTGACGACCGTAAGCACGACCATCTCTTGCCAACGGCTTTCAAGAAGCATGTCAGCCGTTCATAGGCATTGTAAAAGCGGTCTAGCTCCATGAACGTCCTTTCCGAGCACTCACGCCAACCTCAGGTCGGAGTGAATGATCGGGAAGGACGTGCCAGGGGCGACGCAGAGGGATACGTCAAGCACGTAACAACACAGCGAGCTCAGTATTTCCTCTATGTAGTTGCTATTTTGACGATATTAGGGAGAGCTTATCGGCCAAGCGTAGAGCAAGAAAACATGTCTATGTTCAGCAACATCTTATGGATTCAGCACGCGTGAAACGAGACAACTAAATAGATAACGCACCGCAGACATAAAGAATCCTATATAAAAGCACCTGTGTATGCCATCTCACCTCACAGTTTGCCTCCTCGTACAGTAAGACCCAGTCCCCCGTCGTGCACTTTTCCGGCAGATTGTCACAGCTTGCGGTCCGTTATCAACTGCTTGCTTCCTCGGTGGCCATTGGCGTGCGTAGGTTTGGATATTTCATAGCTAGTGATCATGTTCGTGGTTCATGGGTCAGGATATCAAAGTAGAGAACCAGTTTGAATCAGGAGAATGGTCGATGGAAATGGAGGTGAGTGTAAAGAGAAGTGGCAAGCGCCTCGTAAGTAAGGAGCGATAAGACTCCGGCTTACCATAGTAACAGTCATTTGTTACATGCGTTCAGACTCCGCAATACAAGCGCCAGTGACCTGCTTACTCGTCTGTTAACGCATCACTCTCAACGATCGGCAGCATCTTCGAATCATCTGCAACAACATTGACCGTCTTCGTGCAACAATTCGTTTCAACCTTGAAGATCTCGCAGTACACGCTCTCTCTGAAGGCAGGAACAAGACATGCCCGCTGATCTCTTTCAGCCCCTCCTGATCGTAGTCGTCGTCGACGTGGACGATGAGGAGAGATGGAAGGAAGGTTCAACTAAGACGCTACGGTGAACGGAAGGGCGCGGAATCAAGACTAGGATGACATGGGACCAGATAGTCCTCGGGTGATGCGGCGTTTTGTGAGCAGGTGGTTGAGAAGTTGGGAGGATGCGTGGGTAGCTTTTCTCAGTCTCTCACCTCTCGGTGTTTCATCAGTTCGAGGCCTCGTATAGAGCTATCGCTAAGCGGGAGTACGATGTTGATACAGATGGATATTGCCAGCGGTTGGACTAGGAAAGGAACATATCGGGAGAGAAGATGAAGGCGGTATACGCAGCTGAGTACGAAGACTATGGCGGAAGTACGTTTGTTCTCCTCCCAGACAAGTCCCATTCGATCTCGGTGAGTTTCGTAGCAACGGTGGGCTACCTCAACCCTACCATCGTGCAACTCTTCCGCCAAACATTATATTCCTCACTCTACCCCGACTATGCTCTCGTTAAAATTTCGCGCAGGACCTCGTATCTTCCTCGAACGTTCGGCATGTCATGTACGCCCGCTGTAAATCCGGTCGTTCGGTCTACGACATTTTTCGCCTTTTCGTCGCCCCGAGTACACACCGATCACCTCTCGATTACTCTCTAGCGCACCACCTGCGCACCCATTCACCTCTAATCCCACTCAAGATCCATCGGCAACTCTGCCTTGCCATGCTGATGGATCTCTGCCCGGGTCCCGCGACGCTCGACACTTACCCGATTTCGCGGGGTTTATATGTCTTGCTTGAGGTGCTCTGATGCTGCTCAAAGATGATTAATGATTGACTGGTGCCATGTTCAAGGTACGGAGTACGCATTGCGTGGGCCATCCCTCAAGTCGTCGAGAGCCTAGCATCAAAGCCTCACCATATCGTGACACGAGTAGCGACCTGCACATCCGTTCATCGCGACTGGATAGTGCGGCAAGATATTGGTACGCGGCATCGTGTTGTAAAACAGCCGGTACGCTTGTTGCTTTTCCCTTCCAAATCGACGCATTATCCTTGCATGGCCTTCTGCAATGACGTTCGCGTAGGCTATATGAAGTACTAGCAATTACCCGTGCGCTGCAAGGGGTTAGAATTGGAAGATGTAGAGAGTCACGTTGTTCGCCACGTCGAGGTTGACAGAGAACAAATACCGCGCCCATCCCTGCTGGCCGAAGCGCCGCCCTATTTTCGAACGGTGTATGTCGAAAGCAAAAGATGTCCTGAATTTGAAGAGGTAGCGGTAGCTAATATTAAGTAAATAAGAAACATATTTTTGTAGTTGACGCCGACGATGTCGATAAGCGGCGTGAAGCTGAAGTGAAGCTCGAAGGCGAAGGCGGAAGAATATTCTGGATGCATGCCCAAGTGAGTACCCAATCGGAATTTGTGTTTGTCTCTATCCAATCATAAGACGTGTTTATCTCGACGTGTCAGCCAATGAAGAAGCCGAAATGTCGACGCGGTGGAGCGACCGCGTTTCTCTTTGTAATAAAGAGGACGCGTTTCTTTATAATAAAGAGGATAAAGAGGATATGGAACCAGACCACTAACATTATTGCAATGGGTGAGTTGTGTGCCTTTCACCATAGTTGTTCGCCCTCTCACGGACAATGATACTCAGATCGATGTTGAAGCAGAAAAGAATAGTTGGTGAGCGCTATAGATATGCTTCCCGAACATTGGAATACAAGGACGATACTATGGTGCTCTGCGAATTTTGTGCGTAATGCGTTAATATGGGGAAGGTACTCCTTCGTTTAGAGATAATTTTGTGGGGGCGCGGGGAGCGTACAAGGGGGCTCACATTTACATCCCATTGCGAACGAGTATACTCGGTCCAAGTCCACTGTTGAATGTACACAAGAATTGCCCTCGCTACGCTTCGGGTGGTTCAGGGAAGTGAGAATGCAAGGATCAAGTCGATAAATGACCGCAAGAGGAAAGTAGATCATAGCAGAAACTACCTCCTTGGTAACGAAGGCCGAGAACAAAAGGATCCAATCATTGGCAAGATTGTACTGCAGCAGAGGAAAAGCCTGGTCCCCGAAACTTTTACCACGACAATAGAAGGAGCATACGGTATAGAAAAATAACATTATAATCGGGTACATGTCGAAAGATAAATAGTCAGGGAAGGATCTATTGCCAATAGGTACTGTGTATACGTCGTACCAGTATGGCTTGCTAATAGCCACAGTTCCACTCACGAAGAGCTACACATATCGCAATCGTGACAGCCGCGCGGTGTTAGTATCACGGATGTGTGGGTGATATTGGTACGTATTTGGACTTCAAGTTGGTCATTTCGGCAGAGGTAATGCGGGGAGGAGAGAGCACAACCATCGAGTCAAATAAGTAAGCACTGGATGCCTGGCTGAGATACAGGCACACATGTCGTCAGTGTACACTCTACCATTTCCTCTTCAGCTGCCGTTGAAGTATTTCTAGGCTCATGTCCCAGCCCGTAGGGTCCTCAAGCTGTTCGTCTGCCCAGGTATCGATGCGACCTGACAACTCAATAATTAGTACAGCAGGAGTGGCCCGAGTGGAATCAATGCAACAGAAGACGAACCGTCAGGCTCCAGTGTTGCTAGATCTACGCGCACTGCTTCGCGCCCCTCCTTCTCGTACGCGAGCACAATCTCGGTAGTTTCAGTTGCCTGCCAGTGGGAAACTTGAAGTAATTCAACGAAAGGTTGCAATGACTCCCGTAGGCGGTCGAAGGAGTCAAACAGCAGGACAAAGGCGCGAACGGTGGGGCTGGTCATGGCATGCTCAACCAGAGCATCGAAGTTGGAAGGGAGCATGTGTCTGTACTCATTAACGTATGTGTGCATGCCCACCACACTCACAGCGGAGGCCGACCGGTCCGTAGAGGGGGATGCTTCTTCGAATACTAATTGGAAGGGGCCCAGTCCCATCACTAACATTTGATCCGAGACGTTAAAGCCTGACAGAGTGCTCTACGTTAGTGCACCTAAAAGAGAACCTTGTCACTGCTGAGATGCTCACCGATATACACGTCGGGATCTTTCTTGTCGCCCCACAGCGACGACATGCACTTGATTATCCACGCACCATCAGCAAAATCACAGCGATGTTGGGAGAATTGGCCGAAGACCGTCAAGGCGCCTAACACGCCCAACACCTCCAAGTCACCGAGACTTGGGCCAACACATGTACCTACTCGGAGCAACGTACCCAATCCATCCAATCCATCCAATTCTCTTCTCAAGGTATGCACCAAGCTCACTACAACATGGAGCTTCGGGAAATTGACCATAGAATTGGATTGGGTTGGGGAGAATATATTTTGTATTATACTAGTAGCTGTAGTAGGCAAATTTTAGGTGTACGAATGATTAAGGACATGAGGGACTGAGCGGGGGTGTATACTTGTGAATGTATTGCTTACGAATTTCGCACCCAAGCTGTTGAAGCTAATTGAAGGGAGGACAGTCAATGAACGCACTCGAGGTTGGTGAAAACATGAACATACCGTAAGCGCATCCAGAACGATCATATCAATCGTGTGGCTCGATGGGGTCTGAGCGGAGTACCCAGTCAGACCCGTCGTCATCATCAGCGACGTCTACTACCGCCTGTGCTGCCTGAGCACGCTCCTTGGCCTTTCTCGCGCGTCGGGGTTTTTTGAACTGAGCCCGAAACTCCAGTGCGTTGCGAATAATGGTCAACCATTCGTCGAGTGAGAACTGATTCAGATATCGAGTGAGAATCGCCTCACGCTTCACATTAATCATGTTTCCCGTCTCGTCGAGTTGCTCGCCGTCGTCCCAGTTCTCTATGGAGAACCACCTCTCCATCTTGCCAGCTGGCACCTCCTTCCGCCCTTTGCGATACATTGCTAGCCCTCGCTCCGCCTATTTCGAGCAAGTGAGTTACAAAACGGACATCAATTTGGCGTGCTCTCACCGAATAGATTGACAGGATCAACCCTCCTATGGGTGCGTGCGTACGGAACAGCTGCTCGAGTGGTGAGCTTAGACTGATCCCGCACGCTTCAAGGTGAACTCCAAACACATAAAGTATAGGGATGGATTGAAATCGTCCCTGGTATGTCGAAGCATTGTAAAGTGTGAGTAGTAGAGGTAGTGCTTATGTGTGGCACCATACCTGTTTGTCATTCTCGCCTTTCCAGCTCCCCCACCAGAACGGACGGCTACGATCGTTCACATTTCCCAGGAGGAGCTCAATGTACTCCCTGATTCGCTCCGTCTCGTCTTCTTCTGTGAGTGCATTTCCGAGTTCGCGGAGATTGTCTTTCAGTCGACCGACGTAATAATCGGCTGCTGCTTCTCCCGCAGCGCCGATCTCGTTGCGCCAGTCACGAAGACGAGGCAGGATCTACATAACAAGGCAAGTAGGTTATAGTCTGAAAGAAGTACAATTACTTACCAGCTGATACATTAGGCATTTCTCGCCTGTTACCACGTAGTCCGTTTCTGGGAACAGGATATCGAGAATTTGTTGAAGGTCCTCGGGACCCAAATTCGCGAACGGCCGAAGAGTTGCAGTGACACGCTTTGCAAACTGTGCGACTGCACCTCTTCCGTGGAAGTAGGGTTGCAGCTCAAGCGGGAGCTGCTCAATGCGTGGGCGAGTACGCTGGGCAGTCTCGCGTGTCGCGCTGCTGGCAGGCGTTGAATGGTGCTTCGGGCCAACCGTGGACTTAGATAGTACGGGAAGCTGCGGAAGACTCACGGTCACACGAGTCGGCATTGTCAGAGATGTCGCGCGTGATGATTCACCGGGCTATCGACAATAGGTGAGTGTATCGGATGCGACTAATTTGAAGGAGCTTACCGCCGTACTAGCCTTGCTTTGGACTTGTGCGCTGGCAGGTCCAACACTTGGTCCTCGACTTGAACCTGCCAGCAGCTTGTCAGTGGGAGGCTCGGGAGGCATACTTCCACGGCGGTACGTCGTCGAAGCGGATGTCCCATGGTGCGATGACGATCCTAAGACTGAGGAGTTACGACGTCAGTAGATGCGACGGGTGTCTATTGAGTAAAACCAGCACCTCTGTGGGAAGACGACCCATCCCGAGTTTGAGATTGGGTTGTTCTCGTCGAGTCTTCGCTTCGGGGCTGCGGCACCTGTAAGCCTCCTTCCGGTGGTCTGCTTACAGCCCGAGGTGTAGCAAGCATATCCCAAGTAAGTGGCCCCATTATTTGCGTACTTGCTGTGGACGTTGTACCGACTACATCTCTTTCAGTTGCGTCAGGGTCATCAGCGAAGGCAGCAAAATTGATCACAACACCGTCCGAGTCTGTTGCGCCGTCACCACTTCCACCATCTGCAGACGTTGAAGAGTGTTTGCGCAACACTGTGTGAGTGTCTCTCTCTGATGAACGAGAATCCCGGAGCCTTGCTGACTGTGTTGCTGAAGTTTGACGTGTGCCAGTAAGCTGTCCAGCGTGACCGAATGAGGAACTACGATTGCCCATGCTTGTCGATGTACCCGCCGTTCGCCAATCAGGGGCAAGGCCCATGAACGTTGGTGCAATGGGCCGCGTAGGTGCAAAATGAGTAAGTCTTGTTCTCTTCCCAGTCGTCTCGCTGGTTGAAACAGAAGCTTGTCAGTAAGACAATGGTAAGAGACATAAAGCTTACCTATTGTGAACGTCCGTCTGACTTTTCCTTTTTCCCACCACACCCACAGACCGCTCAGCCATCACACTATCACGTCCGCGTTTGGAAGCCTTCTTTCCGCGAGCTTGTGACACTGCTACTCGGGCCCCCGCCATCTCCATCTCCTCCTCACTTTCACACTCATCTGCGTCTCTGTCCTCCTCGTATTCTGAACCACTGTCGCTTGGCTCAAGAATCTCTCCATCCAGCCCCGAGTCGGTGTTTGATGCCAATAGTGCTTCTAGGGAAAAGGTCAGGTCATGCGTACAAAAGCGAGCGTGCAGTGAGTGCTAGCACAAACCATTGTCATCGTCTTCCTGATCCTCGGAAGGTTCGGTTGAAGCCCGGGGTCGCGTATGTGTGGTCCGTGGGGGTAGACCCGCTGGAATACGAGGGCGGTGAGCATAGGTTGATTTTTCTTTGTCTTGGAGAGCCATCTGATCCTCGAGTTCAGCGACCCGAGAAATGGCGGCTGACTGTTGATTTTCAGCTGCCATGCGAAGCTCCCCAAGGCGAAGCCTCTCAGCCTGGACCACTTCAGAAGAACGTCGCGTAGCAGGTGCTACAATCGCACCGGGGTGAGTGTTCTTATTTGCCGCACGTGTGTTTAAGGGTGGGGGTAACGTCTGTCGTCCAGGTCGCGTCACGGCTACCTCACCGACGCTGCCAGTACCATGATCTGGCCCAGCCTGTGGTCTGCCCGTCGTTCTGTGGTCTCTACCAGATGCAAAGTCCGAGTCTTCCTCCACACTGGCTGTCAGACCACCGCTTGTGCCATCGTCTATCTCCTCATGAGCATCCTCGCCCTTTTCTTTTCCCTTCCCTCGACCGTGTCCTGATCCACGCCCCCCTCCACGCACTTTACCTCCCCTCGCTTTTCCCATATTCGAGGATTTTGGGGCGCTATGATAAGAATAAGAGATGTCGGCCAAAGAGAGCAGCGCGAGGTGAATGTCTTTGATGAGTGCGACGTGACGCGGTCAAAATCTGACCCCCTCGGGGCACAGGTTCCGACGGCTTCCGGCCACTTCGTCATCTCCCTGCGTTACCCAGCCTCTGAAGAGCTCTAACCCTAACCCTTCCCCTCCCTTTCACCGTGCTCTGCAACTTGACTGCAATCACTCAAGAATCCAGACAACGTTGGAGATGCCTCGGCGCCGCTACACATATCGTCCACGCCTCATTCCATGCACATTCCCCGGCTGCAAGAAACGCTCGACTACTGTCTCTGGACTCAAGCGACATCTCAATAGCCATTCCCACCTCGCTGCAGCACTTTCAAGTTCGCAACCCTCTCACTCCAATACCCGTCTTACTGCACTTGAAGTTGGTCCATCATCCTCCACTGCGCCATCTGGTACATATGCAGCTACGTCTCTCCCATCTGAAATTGGTACAGGTCACGTCAACGAGATGGAATTTGAGCCCATGCCCCCTCCGCCTCCAGAATCTTCGCTGTCGCCGCCCGCACCACACCCGAGAGATACTGCCTCTGATGCCAGTACGGTACCTCCACTACGTGTGTTCAAACATCCATATCTTGATGGTGCGCCTATAATATTTGGTTACTACGCTACATCGAGTGTTGACGCACCTTCTTTCTAGGTGTCCCTTGTGATCAAGAGGGGTACGACCTTGAGCCCAACGCTCCTCGATCATCAATACATCCGGCAGTGCACTACAAGCCGTTCAAGAATCGCAGCGAGTTTGAGCTCGCAGACTTCTTTTATCGAGAGGCTCAGTTGTCGGGAAAGAAGCTCGACAAACTCATGGATCTTCTTACGGCTTACTACGGCGACAACAGCGACAAACCACCCCCTTTTGCGAATACTCAGGACCTACATAATGCGATAGACTCGATCACTACGGGAGACGTGCCTTGGCAAACCTTCACCATATCGTATTCTGGCTCGAAACCCGATGCCGATGTACCTGGTTGGATGAATCAAGAGTATACTGTCTGGTATCGATGCCCACGCCAGCTTCTCATCAATCAGTTGGGAAATCGAAGCTTTGCGAACGAAATGGACTGGGCTCCGAAGCGTGTCTATCGCCGAGGTCTTAAACGCGAGTATTGTGATTTCATGTCAGGAAATTGGGCCTGGGAAGAAGCGGTGCGTATGAGCGATCTCTACTTATCTCCTTCATTACTATATCTCATCGCGAAATGGACAGGATAAGATCGCACGGGACACGAAAACGCACGGCGCTGCGTTATGTCCCGTCATCCTCGGGAGTGACAAAACGACAGTGTCGGTTGCAACTGGACAAAATGAATATTATCCAGCATACATCTCAAACGGTGTAGTGTCTAACGCCGCTCGACGTGCTCACCGTGACGCTGTGTCGTTGATGGCGTTCCTCTCAATTCCCAAAAGTAGGTAGGAGCCTTTTGAATATTTGAACTCTGACTCATACCTCTGTAACTTCAGCGGACCGCCAGTACGAGAACGACCCAATGTTTCGCAAGTTCCGACGTCAACTATTTCATACCTCCCTTCACTTTATTCTACAACCCCTCCGCGGCGGTATGGAGACACCCGAGGTGGTGAAATGCGCAGATGACCATTACCGCAGAGTCATATGGAGTCTCGGTCCCTATATTGCAGACTATCCGGAACAAGTACTCTTGTCCGGTATCGTGCAAGGGTGGTGTCCGAAGTGAGTGATACATACTGTGATGTTCCTCAGCCTTTACTGAGCCGCATGACAGATGTACTGCCCCACCTCATGATCTTGACGGCCATAAACACGGACGTCGCTCACATATGCATACACATGCCCTTCTCCAGGCCTTTGATCACCAAGTTCTATGGGATGATTATGGAATTGTGGGGGATGTCATCGTAAGTAAAATCAGAAGTTGTCGCTTCATCGAGATGTTGAACTAACACTGCTCGTAGCCATTTACTGTTGGCTTTCCACGTGCGGATATACACGCACTCCTTGCGCCGGATCTGTTGCATCAAGTTATCAAGGGAACGTTTAAAGACCATCTGGTTACGTGGGTCGAAGAGTACCTGGTACTTGCACACGGCCGTGCAGGTGCGGCTGTGATAATGGCAGATATTGACAGACGGTGAGTACGCTACACATCTTACGCATTTCCCAACTCATGTCCGATTAGAATTGCTGCAGTCCCACAGTTTCCTGGTCTGCGCCGATTTCCTCAGGGTCGAGGCTTCAAACAATGGACGGGGGATGACTCTAAAGCACTAATGAAGGTGAGTTACACTATGCGCTATCAATATTCAACTAGTCTAAGCGTCAAACAGGTCTGGCTTCCTGCGGTCTCAGGCTATCTTCCGCCGCGGATGATTCAGGCCTTCTCCGCTTTTTTAGAGTTCTGTTATCTTGTTCGACGGGACGTCATTGACGAGGACGTCATCTATGGAGTTAACGTTGCCCTGGAACGCTTCCATAAGGCTCGCGCTATCTTCGAAGAGGTTGGGGTGCGACCCAATGGGTTTTCCTTACCGAGGCAACATGCCCTAACACACTACGTCGAGGTTATCCAAGCGTTTGGTGCCCCTAACGGCCTCTGCTCTTCGATTACTGAATCAAAACATATTAA